>JAOTRA010107823.1:0-10708 GCA_026260255.1 Pseudolaguvia tuberculata
ATCCCGGCCGGGATTCGAACCTGGGACCTTCTTGTTGTGAGGCACCTGTGCTATCCACTGCGCCACCGCGCCGCCCCTAATTTTTAATTATAATTTGAAATTGAAAGACAAAAAACATCTGTACTATAAAAGGGCTCAAAATGTGATGCGTTGGTATTTGTCATTACAGACGGCTCTAAGACAGCTACGGGCACTGTTGCCATCCAGGTAGAGGACTTTAATGACCACTGCCCTACATTGGTTAATAACACACAGCCTATGTGCACGACTCAGGAAGTTGTGTATGTCACAGCAGAAGACAGTGATGTTTTTCCAAACGCAGAGCCCTTTACATTCAAAGTTATCCCTGAAGGCACAGATGGGAAATGGCAGCTGGAGCATACAGAAAGTAGGAATTTTTATTGATTTTTCAAAGTGTCATACTTTATATTAAAAGAAAATGTCTATAAAGCATGAAATTATTGTTGGGATTTAAATAGTTTAAAATCAGACGTATGTCCAATTATTGCAACATAATTTCATTTCATTAAGTCAAATGAATATGACTGATATCTAATGTGGTTTGTTTCTTACAAGATATAATGCAGTAAAATGAAATGTCTTTGTAGAAACAACAGCCATGTTGAAACCTCTAGACACATTGTGGCCTGGTCCTCGACAAGTGACTTTGGAAATTCAAGACCAGCAAGGGTTGTCATGTCCAGACAAGCAAGTGCTGAAGCTGGATGTATGCACGTGTGATAAAACAGGAGCATGTGTCGTCGCTTCTGATGCCCTCTCTAGGAAGAGCTCCAGACTTGGCAGTGCTGGAATTGGTCTGCTTATCCTGGGACTCCTTATGCTTTTACGTAAGCATGCTTTTCTTTTCTTTTTTATGTCTAATCCGTTTGTATAGACAAGCATATAAAGTTTGACAAATACTAATGTAAATAGTGTTAAAACAAAGTCTTTTACTTCTTCCCCTTTTGGCCGCTCCCGTTAGGAGTCGCCACAGCGGATCACTTTTCTCCACACTACTCTGTCCTCTACATCTGCCTCTTTTACCCCAACTACCTGCATATCTTCCTTCACCACATCCATAAACCTCCTCCTTGGTCTTCCTCTTTTCCGCCTGCCCGGCATCTCCACCCTCAACATCAACCGAACCATCTCAACCTAGCCTCGCTCACCTTGTCTCCAAAACATTCTACATGCACCGTCTCTCTAATCCTGTCCATCCTCGTTATTCCCAATGAAAATCTCAGCATCTTCAACTTTGCCACCTCCAGCTCTGCCTCCTGTCTTTTTGACAGCGCCACTGTCTCTGTCTCTAAACCGTACAACATTGCTGGTCTCACTACAAAGTCTTTTTAATAAAGACAAATAGATATTTCTGACTTGGATTTGGGCTTCTAAATTATAGACATTAATATGCATATTCTAGATTTGTAGCTTTTATATAATCATTTTAATTAATGATTTTAATCAGGTCATGTAATGGTTAGAACTAAAATTCGCAGGGCTGTGACCCTCCAGTAAATGCCATCCTTGCTGATAACAAATGCTTTAGCATTGATTTAACTGTGTTTTAGAGTAATCCTTTCCACTTTCCTCACAGTTATTCCACTCCTGCTGCTGCTCTGTCAGTGCGGTGCGGCCGGTATGAGCGGAGCCTTTGCTGAAATACCTTTTGACACCAAAGAGCATCTGATTTCTTACAATACAGAAGGACAGGGAGAAGACCGGGTAAGTGAGGTTACCCCTTGATTAATCTCCTTTGGTTATTATGCTTCACTATAATATTAAAGATACTTGGTTATATGCTCAGTAATTTGATAATTAAATAGTTAATAAACCTAGCTGCCATTTTAAACTTTTATTTCACTTCTGTTTTTACTAATCTTTTTTTATGTAATCATAACTGACAGGATGTGCCTGTTATAAGGGCTGAAACTGATGGCCCTGCAATAATGAACAGTGGCATTGCAACCATGAAAGGAGCTAATGCCGCCTATGGAGCTAATGCTGCCTATGGATCTAATGCTGCCTATGGCGGTTACCGGCTGGCCGCTATGAATGGTGGCGGTCACTTCAATAATCAGATGGATATGTCTTATGTGGATCAAAGGATGAACAGACAACTTGGAACAATGAGAGATGGATTTTCTACATGCGATAGTGGAATGGCTCTTGATGAAGACTTCTTGCATGATTACTACTCATCTGTAAGTAAAACCAATGTAACCAAAGTAGCATTAATCCCAGAGGTGAAGGGGTACAGTAAACAGGCATTATTCTCCTTTAACATATTGTAGGGGGAAACCTCTAAAAGGAAACGTGGATATTTTTAAAGAAATAGTTAAAAGTTAAGTAAAGTTAAGAAATAAACCAAATGTTGCTTGTTTAATTCTATTTTCGAAATTCTGGACTGTGTAACAAATCCGAACAATATAAGTCTATTACATAACATTTTTTAGATAATGGTTCCAGGGATATAGTATATCCTAAGTATAATTTAAGTATCTGTCAGTTTTAGTTTATTTTAATTTCTAAAAGATTCTAGTAGCAGAACAGGACATTTTTCAAGCTAATGCACTAAAACCTGCTATCTGTGTTGTATGATTGGTGGCACAATACTTTTGCACTGCTATGTCAGTTTGTGTAGAAACCAAATTAAATTTAATGCTTTAACATGTCAAAATGTCTATTGCAGAGAAGTCAGCAGCTACATATGGACACTGAAGAACATTTGGTGCCCTATGGGTATGAGGGCAAAGGCTCACCTGCTGGTTCTGTTGGCTCCTGCAGTGTAATGGGAGAGGAGACTAATCTTGACTTTCTTAATGATTTGGGGCCAAAGTTTACTACTCTCGCTGAGATTTGTGGAGGTACAAGGCACACAGAAGTTGCTCCCAGCCCTCCTCCCCTTCCAAGACCTGTCATGGATCACTCTGAATCAGTTTCCATGCACACCAACATTGCCAACACTATCAACATGGCTGCCAATGTTGCACCAGCCTCCACTGTCAACAGAGAGGAGAATGTGGTCGTTCGAAACACCCACGTTGTGGCTGACATGCAACCAACATTGATCGATGTGCCCACCCATACTCTTATGGTGCAGCCTCAGCAAATGTACTACATGGTGGAACCACAGGTCCCTAACACTGTGCTTTTGGCCGAACGTCCTGCAATGCCATTGTCCCAGGGAATGTATGTGATGAACAGTGCTCCAATGACTGAAAGAGTTTTGGTCCAGGGTGCTATGCCGGCACAAGCTACGATTGGAGGCGACAGAATGGTGTTGGTAGAAACTCATGGAGGAGCCACCACAGTACAGAATCCGGGCCTGCTCCAGTCAGCTAATCTGTCTCGATCACAGCTGTTGCTGGTGGATGCGGGTGCACAAGGTGGCCAGGTCCTTCAAGGAACACTGCAAAGAGGCGGCATCTCTGGCTCGCAGGGCATAATGTTGGTGGATGGGCACGGGGCACTGCAGAAAGGGGGCATCTCTGGCTCTCAAGGCATAATGTTGGTGGACGGGCAAGGAGTACTGCAGAAAGGGGGCATCTCTGGCTCTCAAGGCTTGATGTTGGTAGACGGAGGGTCGACAGTTCAAGGATCCATCCAAAGAAGTGGTCCTGTAGCTGGAGCATCTCAAAGTAAGATGCATATGGTGGAGAGGCAAGGAGGGATCTCAGGAAACACCAGTGGATCCATGCAACTAGGTGGAATATCCACTTCCATGTCCCAGAATGGGAATTTTGGATTGAACACAAGCACTGTACAAGGACTTCCCGGCTCACGGAAAGTTGTAGTCCACGAGAAAAAGGTTATGAAAACAAACCTGTAATGTTGGATACATTTTTGCCCACACTGAACACAACACCAGAATTCTGAGGTCATGTCCTCAATGCTGTAACTCGTAAAATACAAGCACTCTGTACATTGTGTCTCGTTCCAATCTTATTGGAGTATTGGCCACTGTTGTGTTTTCTTGTTTTTCTTCAATTATTTGTTTTGTTGTTTTTAGGTTGAATGTGTTTATTTGGGTTTCATAAGCAGCACTATGCTACTGAAGATCATAGCAGAAGTAACAATATTAAAATGCTACACACCATTCAAATGTAGTGTTTTCCAGATGTATATAAAGTAGTTTTGTCATTCTGAAGTGTTAGGCCATAATATTTAAACAGAAAATATCTTTTAAGAAGAGTTCATCTTTTATTGGCCCTTTAATTTAATTCCTAAGAAACACTGTATTAACACTGATGACAAGTGTTGGTTTAAATACAAGTAGGAAAACGATGTACTATGATTATGTACTAAGTTTGTTCTCTGAACTTTTGGTCACAGTTATGAGAACATTGCTGTCTTCCGAGCAAATTCGCTAACTCGCTGCCTTTCCTTACTTTATACAAAAGTCAAAACTTTCCAATCACTTTAAAACCAGAAGCATGTCAGTCCAAATGGCATAAAGGTTTAACTAGTGTCTGTTGCGTTTAGAACAATGGAACAGTGACCATGACCTTCTGTCTGGTGTCTTGATCATTGTAGGTATTTAAACCTTTGGTAATGTTGTATCATTTTTCTTTTAAATATCACATCGGAAGATTTTTTTATTAAACACTTAAGGTTGGTAGAACATGTTGCATTTTTCTTTAGTTCAATTCTTTCTCTGACTGGTGTTCCATTAGTGCTTTGCAATGGTTTTAGAGATGGAGCGATGCTGGGTACTGGATTCATGTTGGAATAGTCAAATGTAATTGTTCTTGATTTTATATAATGTAAAAAAAAAAAAAAAGCTCAACTTAAAAATGGGACTACTTTTCCTTTTATTGTTTTATTATGTATAGTTTTTCAAGCGGTATCAGCGATATGAATGTGCTTTGTATTAATCTGCTGTTTACTCTCCAAAAAACGCATTAGCTTTAATACGTGGGTGTTAAACTGGAACCACTTGGATTTGCTTTCCAAATTTTAATACAATAAACAACATTTTGAGAAATATTTGCTTTTTATGTCTTGTTTAATATTTTTGTAATGAAAACAAGCTCCAATTATTCTTTAGTTGTTAATTATTTCCTTTAATCGATTTACATTTACAGCATTTGGCCAACGCTCTTATCCAGCGAGATTTACATTTGATTTCTTTTATACAACTGAGCAATTGTGGGTTAAGGGCCTTGCTCAAGGGCCCACGGTGATTGCCTGTGGAGGTGGGAATCAAACTCTAGTCTTTCTGATATCAGTCCAAAAACTTACCCACTAAGCCACCACTTCCCAGATTTGATTTTGGATTTGGCACAATGCATGTTATGAAAGTGAGACATTTAAAATTTCTAAATCACACACACACACACACATACTTCTTAACTAAACTTTTTATAATCCTTTTTTTTAAACACGCTTTCTTTCAAACAAGAAAAACAGTCTCTCATACACTTCCCGGTAGGGACTGTACTGGTGTAATGGTATTTATACTGTATGTAATTAACTTTAACCTTTCTCAAAAAAAAAGATTTTAGACCAATGGGGACCCTATGTGTCTGTGTGTATTCAGGTTTAGGTCCCTACCACACACACATTACACACACCCACATTGTACTCGTGCTGAAATTTTTCACATGCACTATCAGTTGCACATACCATGGTATGAGTCAAAGGTTTAATTGGGCGAGCGGTAATTCCTTTCCCACACTGTCATAGTCTCACATACATGTTGTTGTTTTCATCCACTTGTTGTTTTCTCTCCTCTCTCTCTCTCTCTCTCTCTCTCTCTCTCTCTCTCTCTCTCTCTCTCTCTCTCTTTCGCTCCCCTTCTCATACACACACCCTCACATATTGCATATATTGCATAAAACATACGAAATATTGGAAACAATCTAACAAACCCTTACGGAGTGTCATACTCTCTCTCACACACACTATCATCCCTGATCATACACATCATACTCTTTCATACACTCATCCTTGTCTTCCTGCTGCTCTTAAATGTGTTTGTATTGACATACATTACATATTTACACACATGGTTATACTTAACAATGTCAGTCATACACAAACTCATTCCTTTATAATATCAAACCCTCAGTCACACACACACACACACACACACATACACATTTGTACTCTTTTATAATCTGGCCCTCAATCAGACACACTTACATGCACATATCCAATCAGACACAAACCTACACACACTCGTACTCCTTGATAATATCAATCTCTCCAGAATTCTCTTATACTCCTTTGTTATCAAAACTTCAATCAGAACTACACACACACTCACACACACACACACCTTTATAATATCAGAGCCTTAATCAGACACACACACACACACACACACACACTCTCATACTCTTTTATCTTTATCTTTTATCTATGCTGTTGAACAAACAGTTATACTAATGGTGTGTTCATAGCTCAGTGTTTGTACATCTCAATGACAGTTTTTAATCATGTGTGATTTATAATCGATAATACAAAAGGTCTACTGATGATGTCATTTACACTCTTTGCCAATGTAACAGTTTGCTCAGCTTGTCTGTTTAGCCCGAAGCAACTTTCCTCAGAAATATGACCAATAGGCAACTGATAAAACTATATAATATAATAATCACATTTATTTCACCTGTTTAGAGGAATATTTAGTGAAATGACCTGCCGTTGTTCATCGCATTAGTCTACCAGAATAATTGACTAGAGATTCCTCAAAAAAGTACTTTGAAACAGAATCAAGACAAAGATAAATTGATGTGCGATGGCATAGTGGAGTAGTGGTTTGTATGGTAACCTCACAGAAAGAAGGTCCTGGGTTCTATCGCAGGGTTTTTCTGTGCAAAGTTTGCATGTTCTCCCTGTGCTTGCGTGGGTTTTCTCGGAGCACTCTGGTTTCTTCCCATTAGGTTGACTGGTGATTCTAAATTGAAGTGATTGAGTATGTGTGTGTCCCTGTGATGGACTGGCAACCCAGACCGTCTGGCAGAATTTACAGTCCAAATATAATCTTTAGTAGCTACCAAACTGGCATTTAAAAGTCTGACTGTAGGCATACTTAGTAACAAACTATTATTTTAAAACTAGCTTGATTGATTTTAAAAGTGAATGTAAACCTACTACAGATGTATATAGTTTCTTCCATCCCTGGGTGAACATGCTTTGGCCTTTTCTCAACACCATTTTATAGCCTTGATGAAATCTGTCTAAACACAGTTAATTCATTCCATTAATTTGAGGAGCTTTGATGATGGATTGGAACTCCCTCTGCTCCACTGACCCAAGGCTACAGTTAACATTTGATCACCATTACCATCTTCTTTTTCTTCTTTCGGCTGCTCCCGTTAGGGGTCGCACATCGGATTGCTCTTCTCCACACTATCCTGTCCTCTACATCTACCTTCCCTCATAAAAAATAAACCTTCTCCTTTGGTCTTCCTCTTTTCCTGCTGCCCAGCACCTCCATCCTCAGCATTCTTCTACCAATATACTCCATGTCCCTCCTCTGCACATGTCCATATTGATCACCATTAGCATAAGCTAATGTCATTGTCACCCAAAAAAGGATGGGTTCCCTTTGCAGTCTGGTTTCTCTCAAGGTTTTTTCTTACTTCATCTCAGGGACTTTTTCCTTGCTCATTTGGGACAAACTTATATTATTACTGCATTGCTTTATTGCTTAAATCGTAATACAAATGACTTCATTTTATTGATAACAACTGTAAGAATAACAGCAAGTAAGCATGACTGAAGTACTCGGTAAGTACAGGACATAAGTACAGACCGGCTTACAAAAAACCTTCAGGTGGGCGGTGTGGTGGTGTAGTGGTTAGCAAAGGGCTGGTAACCTGTCCAGGGTGTATCCCTGTGCGTTGGGATAGTCTCCAGCAAACCCCCGTGACCCTGAATTAGGGAATGAGCGGGTTAGAAGATAAATGAATGAATTCTACAATTAATGTATCATTAAGACAAAACTTTTTTTGAATTGCAAATTGGGAAAACAGTATAAACTGTATCTTGTCCATAATATTTACTGTCTCAGCTTTTTCCCGTGCATGAATAGATACATCATCTCAGTTTATACAAAATTAAAATGTTTTCCATACCAGAATTCATAGTTTCATATATTTATGTTGTTAGTTTATTCATGCTCATAAGTGTATTTGTAAAAAATATGTATGTAAATATACTTTAAAATATATACTTAAGTATATTAGCACATTTATATAGATTTATGTATATTTTATCATAGGAGACATTACATTAGTACCTGATTTGCTCCACAACTAGAATTTCAACTAGTATTTTAAATGTAACACCTCATCACTAATCACGCATTTATCTGAATAGTTTGGGGTGAATAATACAGCCAAATAAAATGACTTAGTCTGGGCTTGTAGAAACTCAAAAGTCTCACTCCTTCACAATAATTTGATAATCAATCAAGCCAGTGATGAGTCAGTATATAATTTACACTACCCACCCATATTTATGTTGATATTTGAGTATTGTGTAATTCGATGCTCTTTTGTATACTAAAAGTGTATTATATTTTCACACAGGAAGTATTTATACTGCATTAAACTTTATACTAGCCGAACTGAAGTCATCTTTCTCGAAATCACCTGCCCTTTCTCCTTCCTTTTGAACTAATCCTTTCAACATGTTAGCTACTGGATCAAACACTGTTTGTCCTAACCAGTTCTTTTAAAGAATATTCATTATAAACTGGCAACCCACACAAGGAGTTATACCCCTCTTGATTTTCCCCCTTTCTTCTTTCTTCTGAGAGCTCCAGCAAGACTCATGTGACCTCGAATTAGGGAATAAGTGGGAATGAATAAATAAATGAATGAATGAATGAATGAATGAATGAATGAATGAATGAGGCGGCGCGGTGGCTTAGTGAATAACACAGTTGCCTCACAACTGTGCTATCCCGGGTTCGATAACCTGATCTTTCTGTGCAGAGTTTGCATGTTCTTCCTGTGCTTGTGTGGGTTTCCTCCGGGCTCTCTGGTTTCATCCAGCAGCAGTAATAGATCAAGTTAAGTCACTTAGACAAAAATTGGTGTCACAGAGAATGGGAAAAGATAAAAAACAGGTAAATTGGTGTCTCATTAAACAGTTTAAAAGATCATTAAATGATCCATCTTTTGTCTCTACACCTAAAAACGTCAGAGACTCAATATTTTGGAATATTTCCTTGAATTGGAGATGAGTGAGGATCCTCCCTGACGTCTCTTGTTGTTCATATATTTATGCACCTTAAATTAGTGATTATGCCATAAAGCAGACTGTTTACTTACGTAATGGCAAGTCCTACGAAAGTCATTAACTTCTTATTTAACAAAAATGATCTCAAGGAAGTTTTATTTATATATTTATTATTATTTATTAAAATACTTTTAGGACCCTGATTAGGTTATCTTTTTTGTAAATACTTTTCTTTCCTACATTGTATTTGATATATTATTGCCCAGCTTATATTTTCATTAAATTGAACATGCTGTATAAATTAAGTTAAGTAAGTGAGGAAGGGAGTCTGATCTGACTCAGCAAGACAAAGGGAAATTCTATCATTTTTTACTGCCTGGTGTATTGAAACCTAAATTTAAAATTGCTGTATTATATTTAGGGCCAGCGCGGCGGCATAGTCGAATGCACGGTCGCCTCACAACAAGAAGGCCCGGCCCGTTAATCTTTCTGTGCAGAGTTTGTATGAGTTTCCTCTGGGTACTCCTGTTTCCTCCCACAGTCCCAAAACATCCAGATTAGGTCGATTGGTGATTCTAAATTGTCGATTGGTGATTCTAAATTGGTGATTCTAAATTGTCGATTGGTGATTCTAAATTGGTGATTCTAAATTGTCGATTGGTGATTCTAAATTGGTGATTTTAATTGTCGATTGGTGATTCTAAGTTGGTGATTCTAAATTGTCGATTGGTGATTCTAAATTGTCGATTGGTGATTCAAAAATATGTGTGCGAGTGGTTGTTTGTCTATGTGTTGCCCTATGATGGAATGGCGTTCAGGGTGTAATTTCTCGCCCTACGTGCGCTGGGATAGGCATCAGCAGACCCCAGTGACCCCGAATTACGGAATAAGCGGGTAAGAAGATGAATGAATGAATGAATGAATGAATGAATGAATGAATGAATGAATGAATGTTTTATATTTATTATTGTCTGGATAAAAGTTCTAAAAAATTTTTCTCTTCAAAGTGTCACAGGCATGATGTTGAGAACAATACGCAATTGTTCTCGGCAACCCAGGTTGATTTCAGTTTGGGTCCTCCCTGGTCCCACCTCAATCTCATCTTTACCTAAAATATATAAATCTTTGAAGAAATGTGCATTTTGTAGAGTTCTAGTGGCGATTTCCTGGTACACAAAGGAGAATATACTGATCCCGCTGCTCTTCCTGTGTAACCACCTCATACAAAACTAGTGAACTGTATCTTAAAGCATACAGAACTACCCACATTCCTGTAGATTTTGACTTTCCAGTTCACCTCATGCCACTTTAATTTGCATCAAAAAATGATACAGTAAAGTTTTATTTAATACTGGCCATAAATATCTTGGGTAATATACCGTTCTGTTACATTTGGTATTAAAATGACCAGAAAAACCAAGAAATAGTTATGATTTCATTCATTCATCTTCTTGCCCGCTTATTCCCGAATCCGGGGTCACGGGGGTCTGCTGCGCCTATCCCAGCACAC
>JAOTRA010107831.1:0-10707 GCA_026260255.1 Pseudolaguvia tuberculata
CTCCTATGGACAATTTACAATCACCCATCCACCTCATCTACATGTTTTTGGACTGTGGAAGGAAACCGGAGTACCCAAAGGAAACTCACGCAAGCGCGGGGAGAACATGCATACTACGCAAAGAAAGATCCCAGCCCGGGATTCGACCGTGCTATCCACTACGCCACCGGGCCGCCCCACAGCTACATTTATGAAACATAATTATTAAGAAGAACCTCATACAGACAGATCCCCTTTATTGCGCCCCTTGTGGTGATAGATAGAATAACAGGATGGGTCTCACTGTCTCCGTAAAATAAAAATGTTAGGTTTGAATTTTATTATATATCCCATATTCACCACAATATCTTCCTGGGTGGTGTTTGCGTATTCTCACCTCGCTTATACCCGGAGGATTTCTTCTGGGTACTCCGGTTTTCTCCCACCGACCAAAAACATGTAGATTAGGTTGATTGGTAAGTCAAAATTGCACAAATGAGTGAATGTGTGTTTGAGTGGTTGTTTGTTTGTGTGGCCCTGCGATGGACTGGCGAACTGTCCAGGGTGTACCCCTGCCTCTCGCCCTATGTGTGCTGAGATAGACTTCAGTTGACCCCAATAACTCCGAATTAGGGAATAAGCGGGTAAGAAGATGAAGGAATGAACCTCAGCAGTTGTACTTATACCCTGAAGAACAGAAATACCGTGAACTCAGCCACTAGAGGTCACTGTAGAGATTCGCGTCCTAAAGTGATGTCATACAGATTTCAGTGCTCTCATTTAAAATAAATGTAAATGATTGCACTTATCATATTACAATTAAGTTCAGATTAAAAATAATAATAATTCTAGTGTTCATTCATTCATTGATCTTCTAACCCGCTTATTCCCTAATTCGGGCTCAAACTCAAGCCTATTTCAGCAAACATAGGGCAAGAGGCAGGGGTACATACACCCTTGACAGTTTGCCAGTACATTGTAGAGCAACACCTACACACACACACACACACACACACACACACACACACACACACACACACACACACACACACACAAAAAAAAATCAATCAATCAATCTAATGTACATGGTTTTGGACTGTGGGAGGAACCCGGATTACAGGAAGGAAGCCTATGCAAGAACTAGGCACATCAAGCAAATTCCACACAGAAAGACTACTTAAGAATCGAACCTAGGACCTTCTTGTTGTGAGGCGACAGTGCTAACCATTATACCACCGTGCTGTGCCAGACTGTATAGGGTTAATTAATTAACCATAGTTAATAGGACCTTTATTGTATTTTATTAGTGATGGATGCCATGGATGACTGCAGAGACTTCAAAAGGCATGTCATGAGGCACATAAAGAACCTATTACCACCATTACTGGATCCACTGCAGTTTGCGTATCGTCCCAACCGCTCCACAGATGATGCCATCACCACCACTACCACCACCACCACCACCCTTCAACTTGCACTACACTTATGTACGAATGCTGTTCATAGACTTCCGTTCATAGTTCCGCGTTCAACACAATCATCGCTCAGCAGCTGATTCAGAAGCTTAGCATGCTGCTCCCTCTGCAACTGGATCCTGGATGTCCTGACCGAGCACCTCCAGTACCACCACCCTTAACACATGAGCTCCAAAGAGCTGTTTACTCAGTCCAATGCTGTTCACCTTGCTGACCCACGACTGTGCAGCAATGCACAACTCAAACCATATTAGTAAATTTTCTGATGACACGACCGTGGTGGGTCTAATCAGCAAGAATGATGAATCAGCGTACAGAGAGGAGGTACAACAACTAACAACTTGGTGCAGAGCCAACAACCTGTCTCTTAATCTGGACAAGATCACAGTGTAATCACTCTCCGTTGAACATGGACGGATTCCAAGTGAAGACCGTCAAGACCGTTCACCTGTCAGAGAACCTCAGCTGGTCACTCAACACCAACTCCATCACCAAGAAAGCCCAACAGCGTCTCTACTTCCTGAGGAAGCTGAGGAGAGCACACCTCCCACCCTCCATCCTCACCATTTTCTATAGAGGGACTAGAGAGCATCCTGTGCAGCTGCATCACTTCCTGGTTTGGAAATTGCCCCATCATGGAACACAAGTACCGACAGAGGATAGTGAGTCGCTCCTCCCTCTATCACGGACATGTACACCACACGCTACATCCGCAAGGCACACAGCATTGTGGATGACAATACACACAACACACACCCCTCAAACACATTCTTCTCCCTCCTGCCATCTGGGAAAAGGTTCCGGAGCATTCGAGCCCTTACAACCAGACTCTGCAACAGTTTCTTCCCTCATGCCATCAGACTCCTCAACATAGAGAGGAACTGAGTGGATGGACATAGAAACACACACTCGTACATACACACATGGACTACCTCATAGTCAATGCACACTTTATCACACTGATCACACTTGTCACTTTAATTGCCTCTGTCTATTCTGATATTTTTTGCATTCAATCTACCTCACTGCCAATCTTAGTCGGTATCTATGTCTTTGTGTTGCACTTGTCTCACTGTTTGCACTGTTCTTATTGTAAGTAATTATTGGCTGTATCACCGTGGGGTCCCGGAGAAACGCTGTCTCATTTTACTGTGTACTGCTCTGTCATATATGGTTAAAAGGATTATAAAACTTCTTTGACTTTGATTAATATCCTCTTTTGATCCATGGATGTGGTAGCACAGTGATTAAGGTGTTGGACTTCTAATTGAAAGATCAGGGTTCAATGCCCAACACCACCAGGTTGCCATTGCTGGGTCCCTGAACCCGAAATTGCTTTAGTTATAGAAAAGAGATAAATGTGAATCGTTCTGGATGAGGGCGTCGGCCAAATGCTTTTATTATGGAGATTTCTGGGCATGTCAAAAAATGTTGTTGACTTGCTTCATAGTAACCAGAAAAATAAACCCGTATAAGAACAGGAATGAGCGAATCCGTAACATGGTACGGATGATCTTTATGATCACATAGCAATGTGTAGAACTGCTTAAACGATCCTGAGGCAGCAGACAGACTCTTCAGTGATCTGATTTATTTCTGTCTCTGCTTTAAGTTTTTTTGATAATTGAACAGAAATAAACTGGATTATGACAGACAGACACAGACAGAGACACACACAGACAGACACACACAGACAGAGACACACACACACACAGACAGACAGAGACACACAGACAGAGACACACACACAGACACACAGAGAGAGACACACACACACACAGACAGACACACACAAACAGACAGACACACACACACACACACACACAGACAGAGACACAAACAGACACACACACCGGTTTTTGGTCAGCTGAGCATCACAAACGCTTGCTATCTTCTTCCAGATCGATTCCCATTGTTACTATTGGATGAAGCTCCAGTTCTTCTAGTAAAACCTTCCAGTCCAATGTTGTGTTTGAATGTGAGAATCTCTTCATTCAGCTCCAACAGTATTAGTGAGATCAGACACTAATGTCAGGTGAGGAGGTCTGGGGACGGTCAGTCACCATTCCAGTTCATCCCAAAGGGGTTCAGTGGTGGTAAGATCAGGAGTTTGTGTTTTTCACTCTAATAATAACAACCCAGCATGTGATAATGGAGGTCAGGGGGTTTTGTGCTCAGGGTCATTGTCATTCTGGAACAGTGTTGGAGTCTCTTAGTTCCAGTGAAGGAATAATGTAACGCTACAATCTGCAACAAACATACTAGACCAACTGTGGGCTTCCATATTTTAGTAACAGTGGAACCACATATAGAGCAACAAGAATTTCTCCTTGTGCCTGCGAGGGTTTTCACTGGGATTTCTGGTTTCCTCCCACAGTCCAAAAACATCAACATTAGGTTGATTATTCATTCATTCATCTTCTTATCAGCTTATTCCCTAACTCGGGGGGCCCAGCGCACATTGGGACAGGTTGCCAGTCTGTCACAGGGCCACACATTGACGAACAAACACACACGCCTATGGGCAATTTAGAATCACCAATCAACCTAATGTGCTTGTTTTTGGACTGTAGGAGGAAATCGGAGTACCTGGAAGAAACCCACACAAGCATGGGGAGAACATGCAAACCCTGCACAGAAAGATCCCCGGCCCGGGAACCGAACCTAGATTATCAGATCAAACTAAAAGGTAATATGAGTTTTATAAGTGCCTCAATCTCATCAATAAACAAATGTTTGTCATCTGTAAAATACTAGTAAATTAAACCTAACAAAAGTAAACCCACCCCTAAGAGGAAAATGTCCAAATTGGGTCCAAGTAGCTATTTTCCCCTCCCTGTTTTCATGAAACCTGTTAATGTTAAAAGGTCTCAATTGTCAATGTGGATCGGTTGTGTTAAATTTGGTGTTATCGCTCTCAGCATGGCACCTCATGGCAAACAGCTCTATCTAAAAGAAGAATTGTTGTTTGATATAAACATTGTAAAGACCCTGAAACTGTAAAGAGCTGTAGCAGGGTGGCCAAGCCCATACAGCAATTCTGCACTCAGAACAGGGTTCTCACTAGGGTTGACCACCAGAGAATTTGTTGCATGAATGCTGCATGCACTAGGGGGCTACAACTTTACTGAAGGAACCATGAATGCCAAAATGTACTGTGACATGCTGGAGCAGAACATGACCCTTTCCCTTGGAAGACTTGGGCAGTATTCTAACATGATAACGACCCCGAACACACCTCCAAGAGGACCACTGCCTCGCTAAAGAAGCTGAGAGTAAAGGTGATGGACTGTCCAAGCATATATGGATCCCAAAATTTTGCCATGTTTAATTTTTCTACATTAAGACAGTCACATGTTATTTCAAGCTAGGCAACCGTTAAACATTGTACTGTTCTGCTGAACACTCACGCTGCCTCCCTTCCTGAATGGAATTTGTCTAGCTGGAGGAATTCTTTTACGGACGATGTTGATCCTATCTTTTGGACATTTTTGATAATTCAGTTCTTGAGTGAAAGAACACAGGGAAGAAAGCCAAGCGTCACACCACTGATATAACGGAGTGGATATGTGATGCATATTTAAGTATATTCTACAGAAAATCTCCAGATAAGATCATTTTGACGCACTATAACGCAGAGAGTTAACGACTGTCAAATCTCCAGATGTTTAGGGATCTTTTTTTCAGATATGTGACTCAGATTATGGAATAAACGGGTTAGAAGATGAATAAACAAATAAATCAATCAATATATGATTCCATCTTGTGGACACATTAAGAACTGCATGCATGACTGTCCTTACAAAACACTACTTTTTTAAATTTATATACAGACAATACAACTGCTAGCTAAATAAAGAAACTATTTTTATTTAAATTTGCAAGAATTTTTTATGCTCTTTTATTATTGGTATGTTTCATACATACTGACTGAATGTATTTATTTATGATCGGTCGGAGCGGTAGTGTAATTGGTTCTGAATTGTCCATAGTTAGTGAATGTATGTGTGAGTGGTTGTTTGTCTATGTGTGGCCCTATGATAGACTGGCGACCCGTCCAGGGTGTACCCCTGCCTCTCGCCCTACGCGTGACCCTGAATTAGGGAATAAGCAGGTGAATGAATGAAATACTTCAATATAGTGTTGGAGGCTCCCAGTCATTGAATGTACGCTAACACTTCAAAAGTAGCTTATTTTCTCCAGTCTAATGACAAAAAAGCTTGTATAAAGACAGTCGATATTTATAGGAATTTAACAGAATTTCATAGCCAATATGGTTGAGATATGAGCCAAAAGTCATGTCACGCTGCCTGCCAGTGTTTCCAGAACAGGAAACCCTGAGACTCCCTAATCCAGTGTTACTTAAATTTATCGTCTGTATACAAATAAGCAATTAGGGATTAAGGGCTTTGCCAAGGAGCACCACACTGGTAACTTCAAACCCCTACCTCCTAATTAGCAATTACTTTAAATCACAGAGCTACCAGTTCTTCTACTGAAGTAAGGCTCATCAGTTAATTCCCATATAGATTTGGTTCAATCTTCACTAATCAATAACTCATAGCTGCTACGTAGGAAATTAAATTGCTCACCTGACATGTCCTACAGGTCTGGATAATATGTCCCTTTAGTTATTTGGCCAGATCATCTACAAAAAAATATGGCTTTGAATGTTGTCAAGTAAAGCTTATCTACCCTCTATCCCAAACAAACATTCCTTATCCTGACGTTTGGGTCTCATCTCTCAGCATTAGCAATAATATCTGCCACTACCACCATCGCTTATCTTCAGCTGAAAACCTCAAGCAAAACACACACACGGGTTACAATGATAAAAAAAATGAAGGTTAAACAAAGTAAGCAATCTTCATTAATTTTTTTTATTTATTGTGTGTGTGTATATATAAAATCTGCTGAGCACTGTGAGGAGCACTTCATGCAGATGGACTGAGTGCCTGCAGGCTAGATTTCACCGTGGCCAGATTCTGCTTCCAGGAGCTCAGAGTGTCGTAAAGCTGCTGCCATTGCTGCTTTCCAAAAGTGCGATGGGTGCTGTGGCTAAAACACACACAAAAACCAGACATCAGCATGTGGGAGTGGAAATAAAAACAGTGATGATAAATAAAGCTCCTTTTCATGTTTGGTGATCCCTGTAATGCCAGGTGAAAGGAAAAGTGAAACACAGGGAACAGGACAACCACCAATAACACAATTACAATACACTGTACACATGTAGGGCATCAGGGAACCATGGAGCATAAAGAAATGAGAAGATCTATATTACTGTATATAAAGTTAAGCTTTATGGACTAAAGTGAGATATGTGGAATTTTGATTGGAGATGAACAAGTAGAAAAAGATTGAAAGACCAGAACAAAATGTTATGAAAGAAAGCATACATCCTGCCTGGAAGCTTGCCTACAGTAAAGCATGGTGGAGGTAGCTGCAGATTGCTAATTAGTGATTATTATTAATGACTAACAATTCATTCATTCATATTCTTGCCCGCTTATTCCCTAATTCGGGGTCACGGGGGTCTGCTGGTGCCCATCCCAGCTCACATAGGGCAAGAGGCGGGTGTACACCTGACGGGTCGCCAGTCCATCTCAGGTCAACACAGACAAACAACTACTGACACACACACACACATTCACTACTATGGACAATTTAGAATCAGCAATCAACTTAATCAAGCCTGCATGTTTTTGGACTGTGGGAGGAAACCAGAGTACCCGGAGGAAACCCACGCAAGCGCAGGGAGAACATGCAAACGCCGCAGAGAAAGATCCCCGACCTGGGAATCAAACCCAAGACCTTCTTGTGGTGAGGCGACCGTGCTAACCACTATGCCACCACGCATTTTTTCAACCCATCTCCTGAGATCTACTAACTGGCTTACAATGACGTCAACAGTTTTCTGTCCTATGATTGGTTGATCAGAGTAATCAGGAAGAGATGATGGTTAACCCAGAAGATGCCTAGGAGAGAGTTTATTTGCCAGTCCAAATGAACGGTAATGTTTACATACAGCCTTTATATGTATTATACAGTGGTGTGAAAAGGTATTGGCCCCCTTCCTGATTTTATCACACTTTAATGTTTCAGATCATCAAACTAATTTAAATATTAGTCAAAGTATAACACGAGTAAACACAAAAAGAGGTTTTTAAATGAAGGTGTTTATTATTAAGGGAAAACAAAATGCAAAACGACATGGCCCTGTGTGAGAAAGTGTTTGCCCCCTTAACCTAATAACTGGTTGGGCCACCCTTAGCAGTAACTACTGCAATCAAGTGTTTGCGATAAACTTGCAATGAGTCTGTTCCAGCGCTGAGGAGGAATTTTGGTCCACTCATCTTTGAACCGCCTTTTTAAGGTCATGCCACAGCATCTCGATAGGATTCAGGTCAGGACTTTGATTAGGCCACTACAAAGTCTTCATTTTGTTTTCCTTCAGCCATTCAGAGGTGGACTTGCTGGTGTGTTTTGGATCATTGTCCTGCTGCGGAACCCAAGTTCGCTTCAGCTGGAGGTCACGAACTGATGGCCGGACATTCTCCTTCAGGATTTTTTGGTAGACAGCTGAATTCATGGTTCCATTTATCTTCCAGGTCCTGAAGCAGTCCAGACCATCAGACTACCACCACCATATTTTACTGTTGGTATGATGTTCTTTTTCTGAAATGGGGTGTTACTTGCGACACACTCCTTCCAAAAAGTAAAACTTTTGTCTTGTCAGTCCACAAGTGTATTTTTCCTAAAGTCTTGGGGATCATCAAGATGTTTTTTGGTAAAACCGAGACGAGCCTTTATGTTCTTTTTGCTCAGCAGCGGTTTTCGTCTTGGAACTCTAGACCATATTTGTCCTCAGTCTCTTTCTTATGTTGGAGTCATGAACATTGACCGGCAGGTCCTGTTAAGTGATTTCTTGATTGCAAACAGGTGTGGCAGTAATCAGGCCTGAGTGTGGCTAGAGAAATTGAACTCGGGTGTGATAAACCACAGTTATGTTTTAACAAGGGGCAAACACTTTCTCACACAGGGCCATGTAGTTTTGGATTTAGGTTTTCCATAATAATAAAAACCTTTATTTAAAAACTGTGTTTTGTGTTTACTCGTGTTATACTTTGATTAATATTTAAATTAGTTTGATGATCTGAAACATTAAAGTGTGACAAACATGCAAAAATATTGGAAATCAGGAGGGGGGCCAACAGTTTTTCACACCACTGTATGTTTCATTACATTTTTGTGACAAGATCATACTTGTCTTGATTTCGTATAACAACGTGAGGGCTTGCAATAGCAGCAGCATGACTGCAATTAATAGCTTGCATGTCCATTAAAAAAATGTAAATAAATAATTAAAAATAAATAAATAAAATACATTGGTACGTTTGTCCAATTTGCGGGAAAAACAAGGAAAATCTGATATAAATTAAATAACAGTTTGATATAAGCAGTTTACTGCTAGGACAAATTTTAAACAAGATTTAGCTATAAGGGCCTTGTTTAGGGGCCCAGTGGTAGCAACTTAGTGGCGCTGGGAATTGAACCCACTATCTTTCAAAATGTTCAATTGACTTAATATTTCTTAATAAGTTAAAAACTAAATTTAATGATTAAAAAGTGTGATATTTATACACTAAGATAAGATATGTACCAGCGCTGGTGTGAAGGTATCTGGATTAAGATCCCATCTTACCTTACAACAACCCTGCGTTGTGTCTGGTCGATTTTGCAGTAGACCATTTTGGTCCGAACGGCTAGTGAAACCCAAACAAACCAAAATTAGGATTAAAAACCACTTAGTTTTCCAAAGTGTTTAAAGAACTATAAAATCTACTCAATAACTTGTGATTGGTGTCTTATGTAGCAGAGCTCTGTGCTATACCGTCAATCACAAAGGGTTCCACGTCATCTGCACCAATCTGCAGCTCCTGCTGCATTGTGTCGAAGGAGAGCTCCTTTGTCTCTACCGCCATGCCCATGAAGGTTAGTAGCCTCATCTTTGCCATGTTCTGTTCGTGACAAAGTCCTAAACACAAAGACGGATTTACAATAAATTCCAATAAATGTTGAGTCAAATCTATAAAAAAAAAAAAAAAAACCATGAATGCAAATGTTTTGCAGGTCAGATACAAACTTAATGTCAAAATAAAGAATTGTAAGGGCTATAAAAAGAACATCAAGTAAATATTATTATTAATAATAATAATTACAGAGGAGGATATGTAAACAAATCAAATACAACAGGACGCAACAAAAATAATAGAAAACAGCTATAGTAGCACTCCCTGGTGGGCGGCTTGTTGGCATAGTGGTTGGCACGGTCGCCTCACAACAACAAGGTCCCGGGTCAGGGGTCTTTCTGAGCAGGGTCCACCCCACACAGTACTGTACATTAGGCGGATTGGTGAAATTGCCCTTAAAATCCCAGTCATTACGGTGGCACAAGCCAGTGCATCCTTAGTGCCGGTCCCAAGCCCGGATAAATGGGAGAGTTGCACGTCAAGTCAAATTTGGCGACCCCTAACGGGAGCAGCCGAAGGACGAAAACAAATATAGGAGCACACTTGTGTTATTTAAGCTAATACAATAAATTCTATTTGGACCAGCAGTTCCACCATGCTGTTTGCACTAAGCTCTCCCGGCATTAGAGGTTTGATTTGATGATTAAATCAATAGCATCAATTACAATCTACACGCTGAAGAAGGTTTTTGATTCAGTAGTCCCAATGCAGTAGCATCAGATTGTAGCTCACTCTCTTTCTTGGGCCACAAAATAAAATGATTTAATGAGAAGATTCCTAATAAAAATGATTATAACCTGAATAATCTACATCTTATAATTACAACAGACAACAGACAAATGTGTAAACTGAAAGTATACACAATGGAAAAAAAGGTAATTTTGAAATGTATGGCAACAATAAAAGTTGTCACAAAGGCAACAAAAGGCTGAAAAGGGAAGCGGCACCAATAAGGAAAAGCTTGAAAAATATTTTGTGGACAATTTGGTTAATTGGCAACGAAACTGGATACAAACAATGCATCATAGAGAGGTAAAAATAATTATGATTACAATGTACAAACAATTTTAGAATAATGTTATGATTAGGGTTAGAAAGATTGGATTTGTATTTTAATAATTTAAATAGTTATAATTCTTCTTTTTCTCCTTTCGGCTGCTCCCGTTAGGGGTCGCCACAGCGGATCACTCTTCTCCACACTACCCTGTCCGCTACATCTG
>JAOTRA010107841.1:0-10707 GCA_026260255.1 Pseudolaguvia tuberculata
ATATAAAATAGTTGTGTGGAATAATGTTGCTGATTTCCAATCTTTTTGCATGTTTGTGAAACTTTAATGTTTCAGATCTTTATTCATTCATTCATTCATTCATTCATTCATTCATTCATTCATTCATTCATCTTCTTACTCGCTAATTCCCCAATCTCAGGGCAACACATAGACAAACAATCATTCACACACATTCACTCCTATGGAAGAATCACCAGTCAACCTAATCTGAATGTTTTTGGACTGTGGGAGGAAACCAGAGTACCCGGAGGAAACCCACGCAAGCGCAGGCAGAACATACAAACTCCGCACAGAAAAAATCCCCGGCCCAGGATTCGAACCCAGGACCTTCTTGTTGTGAGGTGACTGTGCCACTATGCCACCGCGCTGCCCCTAGTGTGAGTAATGTAGTGCCAAAATGATGATTTTTATTTATTGTGTACTCGCATCCACTCTAAGATCACAATATGTCGGACAGGGAAATTCAAGAGTAAGAAAAGAATACACTTTAGCATTATTATACAAAAAGAATTTTTAGTTTTGTTTGACGAGAATCTTTCAGTTGGCTTTATTCTTTAGTTAATTAACAGCAGAAGAGGTTTCAATCAGAGGTTTTCCCGAATTAGGGAATAAGCGGGTAAGAAGTTGAATGAATGAATGAATAAATGAATGAATGAATAAATTACTCACACTATCACCCCATTGATTACAAATTGGACTGGTCAAAGAACACTGATGCTTTGTACAGAAAAGGTAAGAACCGCCCGTAATTCCTCAGGAGACTAAAGTCCTTTAATGTCTGCAGAACCAGAGCTTCAGATGTTCCATCACTGTGTGGTTTCCATCATCATCATCATCATCATCATCATCATCATCTTCTCTACTGTTGTGTGCTTTTAGAATAAAAGCAGCAGATGCTAACAGACTTAACAAGCTCATCAAAAAGCAGGCTCTGTTTTTGGAGTGAAACAGGAGGTGTCTCATCTCATATCATCTCATCTCATTTCATCTCATCTCATATTCCATAATCACTCTCACTCACTACTCTATACTGTAAAAGTACACTCTTCATTTACTCTTCCTTCACTAAGCTTCTGTGCTAACCGTATCCTCTTACCTCCAGCATCGGCTTTAATTGTTTCTTCGTTTCCTAACTCCTAGTCCTGTTCATCCTGTCCTCCATTCCAGTGTTCTTCTCTGGTTCTTAATATCTCATATTTCTATGCTACACTGTTGTTCATTGTATTTGATAAATGCTTTTCTGGTCTGGTGTATCGTACACAAGTATTGCCTGATAAAAAATTTGGGTAGAAAAACAGTTATCATGTAAATAATGTCCGAATAATCATTGCTGTTCAATCCCTTCCAAACACTGCTGGTGTCAGAGATGGTTTTGGTTTGAATACGATTGATTTACTTTGATATTTGAATGTTGTTAAATTTGATATATTTTCTATGCATCATTTCAGTGATTTCGATTGCATTAAGGTACATTATACAATCACTGAACATTTTATGCAATCATCTAATCAGTCAATCAAGTGCAGCTGTGCAAAACAAATTCAGACATGCACTCGCATCGTAGAATGCACACATTTAATATTAAAGGAGAAAACTCCATCTGATTACACGAAGTTCACTAAGACGAGAACAGAAAATTAATGTGGATGTGGAGTGCTTAAGCTGAAGACTAGAAAATCTTGTCCGGTTGGATGAATCTTTGCTTTCTTTAAGCCATACCAATGGAAGGTCCGAATGCCCACAGTGAACAGTTTAGATTAGTGTAGGCTGTGTAATTTGCTGGATAGGGGTTAGAAAGAGGGTGTTTAGGGGGTAGGAAGTTTCCTATTGAATCATTTTGAGACGTAGTAAAAGTAAGTACTGTTGATGTTCGCATTATAGCCACAATTTAAGGGGGCCGTGTTTGGTTTCATGAAGGGGGTCTTCCTGTTGCTTATCCCATCACACATAGGGCGAGAGGCAGGGGTTCATCCTGGACGACACGCCAGTCCATCTCAGGGCAACACATAGACAAACAACCATTCACACACACATTCACTCATATGGACAATTTACAATCACCCATCCACCTAATGTACATGTTTTTGGACTGTGGGAGAAAACCGGAGTGCCCGTTGAAAACCCACGGAAGCGCTGGGAGAACATGCAAACTCCATAAAGAAAGATCCTCGGCCCGGGAATCGAACCTGGGACCGTCTTGTTGGGAGGCAACTGTGCTATCCACTACGCCACCATGCAGCCTAAATTCAATTCAGATTTTTTTATATTAAAGGATAGAATACTCAAAGAAAACAGTTAGATTTTTGCCATTTGGGCACATGGCAGATGCCTTTGACCAAAGCAAATTGGTTAAAAAACTGGGAAAGTAGGGGTTGATACTGCTCAGGTACCCAGAAGTGGCAACTTTGTAGATCGAACCCTCATTTTCCATTTAGCAGTCCACTGCACTTCCCGTGGTTCGTCTCATCAAAGGACATAGGTTGCCTATTTTTTGAGGAACATATCTTCTCTTCAGGATTTCTCAGCTGAAAGATGCCTGCATTGCTTCTCTACATATGTCACAAAAACTGACCAATCAGGTTCTAAACCATATCACTAGGAATTTACGATTTTTATGGTCAGGCCCGCAGGTGTGAACACTGATCTGAGCAAGACCAAATGATGATACTATTCATATGTACTGTTCCCTCAGATCCATTAGTACTTTTCCACGATCTTCTAGGACTCATGGTTAGTCTACCTCAAAACTGTTCTCTGTTCTCGCTCCAAGATGGTGGAAGGAACGTCACATCAATGTCAGAACAGCGGAGTCACTGATTGTCTCAGCCGTCTCAGTCCCCAGATCAAAATGGAAGACCTCTGAGATGTGGTAGAACAGAAGAAATATACAGAGATTAAATAATAGAAAATATCTAAACATGGACTAAAATTTAAAAGGAACTTTATCCTGTGAAGACATGAAAAAAAAAAGACAAAAAAAGAGTTTTTAGTGTTCATTACGGGCTCATTGAGCAAATATTTATAATATTAAATATTCAAATAGAGGTTAAACAGTTCATAGACTTCTCTAGGAAAATAGTGAACCTTCTAGCAGACCATGTCTGTTTCAAAAACTAGAAGCAATTTCTTTTTAAATTTATTCAAAGTAAAAGTCCTGCATAATCTGGAAGAGGCCATGTGTAAAATGCTAAATGAGCTGAAAGATTATTTGATAATTTGACATTAAGTATGCTGAATATATTGGCTAGATGAATATAGTGACTTTTTTAATTGTATTTAATTTACTTCACTTAGGTGCCCAAAAAAACAGAAGGGTGAACGAGTGCAAGGTTGGAAATTATGCACCACATCTAAAAAGCACTTTTAATAAAATACGTTTAAAATCTTATGGTAATTTAACGTGGATTCCATTTAAGAACGACTCAGATGATGGTAGGAATGTAAACACAGTTTATTTATAAAAAGGATTATATAAATAAAACTGAATTCAATAGAATTGAATTAACAGCACAGCAGTTGATAACAACTGTAAGTAGAACTTGCTGAAGAGAAGAAAAGCGGGGATTAAGGATTCATGGTCACTAATAGAATAAAAGAAGAGCAATTCTAAAGCGAGAAGCTTATAAACACATGGTAGTCTGAGCAAGAAAAAAGCACATGGATTACAAAATTTATGGATACAAAAGTTTAGACATAACAGATTTTGGTGATTTTTAATTGAATGTTAGCAATGAACAATTTTTAATTGAAAAATGTTAATATATTTTCTCTTGGAAAATGGGAAAATACTTTCAGCAAACATTAATGCATAATAAATTCTTATACCATAATTATTATGGCAACATGCAAAGGTTTGGGTACTCTAAGAGTTCCAGAGCCCCAGATTCAGATCTTGTTAGATGCATAACATGCATGGCAACATCTGTCATTAGTAAATGCCATTTTCAAAGCTTTACAAATACTTTGACTCGTCCAACTTCTACCTGAAAGTATGATTTGTTGAAGAAGCTGCCAAAGCCAAATTGGTAATTAACCTACAGCTACGGAAGTTTCATTAAACAGAAGATTAAGCAAGAGTAATGGTACCTCAAAGAGGATAAAGAATGAGAACAAAGATGTAATCTGACTCATCTCTCCTTAATAAGGTTCATGACAGATCTTTTAGTTTTTCTGATGGATCACATTCATCTGTTTTATGCCAAGCCTGTGGCACAATCATTTTTCATTAATCATTAGCATGTCCTATTGTCACCTCCTAACAAATTAAAGAGCTTTTTATTATAATTTGTCCTTTAACCCAAATGACATTCAGCTAGATATAATTATTCATTTGATCTGTGAATTAAACTATGAGATACACCAGCCAGCCCAGTTGGTGGATCAGCACAATAAGTGTGAATGTCTTGATTACCTGAAAGCCTTTTCAGGGTGTCCTTTTATCTTAGGTATTGGGTTTTCAAATATATGCTCTGGAATCCCATGACCCTGTGTGATTTCTGGTTAATGTCTGGTGAGGCATTGACATCATCACAGTCAGATTTACAAAAATATAAAACTTATATAAAGAACTTATCGTCTTACCTTTACTTATTAATGAAATCCAGGCGTCGCTCTTTTTGTATAAAAGCATCGATAACGTGTTTGTAAAATTCCTCCTTCTTTTTCTTCACTTTTAAAAGTGAAGCCCTGTGATCACTATTGCCCCCTGCAAATGAGGCAGGAGAAATGCATGCCTCACTTTGATTTTTGAGAATACGTTACACAAATACAGTTGTTAATAAAAGAAAATGTGAAGTTATATGAAAAAGAACTTTAACACTAAATAAATATAACCGTTTAATTTATTTTTAATTTAATGATTTCCATGATGACAAGTGAGGCAGTGCCTCCCCTGCCTCCCCTGCCACCTCTGACTGCACATCATGTGAAATACATGTCTTGTGGCTACACCAATCAGCTCACCCAATAAACGGAGACTTAACATACCTTAGGGTCCTGATCGAAGCTTTTATTTAACAAAGACATGTGACATGACTGTGAACAATGTTTTCCTTCATTTAAAATACTAGGTGTTCTCTTTAGTTTGCAAGAAAGAAGTATATTTCCAGTACAGACAGTGTTATAAATCAGAATGTAACTCTACTGACAGCCCAGTAGCAATGTGTAGTTTATTCACAAAGGGACACTTGACATAAGCACTTGGCACAACAAGAAACAGAGACTTGACATCCTTGACTTACTTGAGTGATCATGAACAGCCTCAACAGCAGTGATACAAAGACAGTCACCCACAAAACACAAGGGGCCCATATAGACATACGCAAGACTAACAAATAGAGAATCAGCTAAACAAGACACACTCCAGAACAATAAACAATGAACAAAAACCACTAAACAATCATAACACAACACAAGAATAGGGGAATCAATCCCAGGAAGTAAACCTAGGACTAAACATAAACTTGATTTAAATTAGTTTAGCAAGCTAGCATATCTTATCTTAGCTAACATAGTGTGGCTAGGGCAGGAGGTAGGGATACACCCTGGACGGGTCGCCAGTGCATCACAGGGCCACAGATAGACAAACAACCATTCACACACACATTCACTCCTATGGAAAATTTAGAATCACCAATCCACCTAATCTGCATGTTTTTTTTGGACTGTGGGAAGAAACCAGAGTACCCAAAGGAAACCCACACAAGTGAGGGAAGAACATGCAAACTGCACAGAGAAAAATCTGTGATGGACTGGTGACTTAGACTACTCCTGCATTTTGCCCTATGTGCGCATGGGATAGGTTCCGGCGAACCCCATGACCTTCAAATTAGAAGATGAATGAATTAATGAATAATGAATGTTTTGCTAGCAACAAAAGTTTTAAAATATATAATTTTTTAAAATCATATTTTTTCTATGGGTTTCTAGAAGGGGTTGGGGTAATTCGGGGTCACGGGGGTCTGCTGCGCCTATCCCAGCACACCTAGGGCAAGAGGTTGGGGTACATGTAACGGGTCGCCAGTCCATCTCAGGGCAACACACATAGACAAACAACCATTCAATCCTATGGACAATTTACAATCACCAATCCACCTCATCTGCATGTTTTATTTTCAGCTTTTAACAGCAGATTCTGCTTTTTTTCTCCTCTGCCTTTGTTTCATGATTTCTTTTTACTTCATGTTCCGTATCTATTAGGAATAAAACATCGAGCAATAAGCCTCATGTAAAATGATGAATAAATGTCAAGGGTTAAAGCTGCACTGTGAAACCACTGATTAAAGTAATAACAACTTACCTCATACAGGCAGCTACTTTTTATTAAGACTTTACTATCCTCCTGTTTACATCAGTGCTTGTCTTCTTATTAATCTTTCTTTCTATCCATCTATTTTCTCTTCTGCTTTTTCGTCTTAGGATTGCGTAGAACATTACTGCTATGTAAGTGAAGTGGAAGAGGTCTGATGTTGATGAAAGGCAGATTAGTAGGTTGTCTGCAGGAGGGTAAAGGAGAATGCAGGAGGAGCAGCGATGCGTCAGGCTTTTTGCCATTAAAACAACTGAAGAATGTTCATAACGAAGAGTTGTCAGAGTTCAAGCGAGGAACACTCATTATCACTGGACCAGGGTGAGATAAATGCAGTTATTAGTTGTACTTATGGATTACCCCATCTTTTAATAGAAAGAGGGCAACATTGGACTCGAATTGAATCGCTTTTATTTAGTAGCTTACAGAATAAAGATATGCAGGTAGTTGGGGTGAAAGAGGCAGATGTAGAGGAAAGGGTAGTGTGGAGAAGAATGATCCGCTGTGGTGACCCCTGACGGGAGCAGCCGAAAGGAGACGAAGAAGAAGAAGACAGAATGCAACAGCATCATTACTATGGTGGTGTGTTAAGCACCATCCACCAAAATAATAAAAAAGGAGTTAGAGGTCATGGACTGACATTGATAAAAGAATATAAGCGATGGATAGAAATAATGTATTGGAAACATTAGCTACAGTCTCTACTGGTGTGCTTATGAGGTCGGGGTTAAAATGAAAGCAGTCAGTAAGAGCTTCTTAATGAGCTCCCTCTTGTGGGAACAACACAATGATCGACAGTTTGAAGAATAGCTCCGGTTTTTTTTTTTTTTTTTGCAAAGCCTGTTTAATGCTGATACACAGACTAATTAAAAACTTTCCAATCTCTGAAGTCATTCTCATACAGGAGAATAAGAATTCAGTCTGCTCAAAATTTCCCCAGAGTAAAATGATGGCTTTGGGAGTCGTATCACAGATTAATGTATACATTCTGGATCCTTCTTTTAACTCAGGCTTATCGTTAGCCAGACATTCATAAGACGAATAATGCCATAATGAATAATGTTACATTTCATATTCTGATAACAATTATTACGCACCCGGTTAATTCTGATAGGAATTTTCACTCTTATTAACGAAATTAAAATGTCACTAATCTTATGTCGTATATTGATACTGTTGTTGGGCTGAAGTGTTAATAATTTAAGTACATTTCTCAGTAGCGCGGTGGTTAGGTTTTCATTAGTAAAGTATTTAAGTTGATAAACTAGTGGAGTAGAGTCCACATTTACACAGATCCTGCATTAGTAAGATCTTTACACTGCATTGGACACTATATTAACAAAAGGATTTTGGTCACATAAACATCAGATCCATATATGATCCCTCTCCAAACTGTTGCTACAAATATGGAAGCCCACAATTGTCTAGAAAGTTTTTGTATGTTGTAGCATTACATTATTCCTTCACTAAGAGACTCCAATACTGTTCCAGCACGACAATGACCCTTTGCGCAAAACCCCTGTACTCCATTACCACATGCTGAACTCCTTTGGGATGAACTGGAATGGCGAATGCACTCCTGACCAGTGTCTGATCTCACTAATACCGTTGGAGCTGAATAAAGAAATATCTCACATTCTAGCTTCAGATTGGACTGGAATGTCTTACTAGAAGCGTGGAGTTTAATCAAATTGCAGAATGCAAATTAAATTTGGAATAAGAAAATTTAAATCCCTTGTGTTTGGGATGCTGAGGTGACCACTAACTTTAAAAATATAGTGTATCAAGTGTCATGTGCAGAACATGCAGATTTGGTGGATTGGTGATTCTAAATTGTACATAGGAGTGAATGTGTGTGTTTGTCTATGTGTTGCCCTGGGATGGACTGGCGACCTGTCCAGGGTGGCAACCTGTCCAGGGTGTACACCTGCCTCTCGCCCTATGGGCACTGGGATAGGCACCAGCAGACTCCCGTGACCCCGAATTAGGGAATAAGTGGGTAAGAAGATGAATGAATGAATGTATCAAGTGACCCAATTGAGATTTTTCCCTGTACTGGACATGATTATGATATATTCAGATCGGTTGTATTTGAAAATAAATTGAATATGAATCAAATACATTCATTAGCCATGTAAGCAGAAAGATACAAAAAAAAAGTCTATATCTTTTTTTACCTAAAGAAAATAGTATTTTTCCTACGTTTAAATATAGCACAGAAGCAAAACAATGAAGAATCATTTTATCTTGGTTCATTGCGTCCACCTATGATCATGCTGTCTTTTGTCTTTTTTTCTAAGCCAAGGAACACAGGGCACAAGCTGGAGGACACTCTGGATAAAGTGGAAAGCCATCCCCAGGGACAATCTCACTCTCTTAAACATCCATTCAGATATTACAGATGATTTAAGAGATGTCAATCCACCTAAAGCACATATTTTAGCCTGGAAGAGAAAACAGAAAGCTTTGAATCAGACGGCTATATATAACATTACCTCCCATCCACAAATGACATGGTGTGTGACACAAATAACCAACAGTGCTTTCTGGGTACACAAATTATGATGTTGCTGAGTGAAACGTTCAGCATGAAAACAGCCTTCTTATCAATTCATTGAACAGGAAGCTGGGCATCATCCAGACTCGGCCCCATGTTGACTTACGATTCTCTTTGCTGACATTGATAAGAGTCTCTACATTTCAGCTCTGCTGTGTCAATGTGTAATGCTTTGTTTTAACCACTAATCAACTAGACAGCCTAATTATATCTTTATAGCCTTGTGACAAATATTTGGGCTGCACAGGGAAACTAAAAAGTCCTCAATAAATATTTAGAGTAATATGTTTTATTTGTAATTTCACATTTTTTGCACAATCAACCATAAAATCTATTTTATATATGTTTATTTGATACATTTTTCCAGTTCCCACCTAAAACCTAACTACCTCTGTTCCCATCAATTGCTTAACTGATTCTGTCCAAATGGCTACCCATTAGGGAGCGTAAGTGCTAGTATGCATTTCCATCTAAACATGAGTCACTCATTTCCTCTCACAGTCCAAAAACATGCAGATTAGGTCAATTGGTGATTCTAAATTGTCCCAAGAGTAAAGGCTTATATATTACTCCAGTGAAAAAACAGCTCAAATATAATAGATCTATTCATTCATTTATCTTCTTATCCGCTTATTCCCTAATTCGAGGTCACGGGGGTCTCCTGGTGCCTATCCCAACTCAAATAAGGCAAGAAGCGGGGGTACACCCTATATGAGTCGGCAGTCCGTCTCAGAGTAACACATTCACAAACAACCATTCACACACACATTGACTCCTATGGACAATTTAGAATCACCAATCCACCTAATCTGCATGTTTTTGGACTGTGCGAGGAAACCGGAGTACCCGGAGAAAACCCACGCAAGCGCTGGGAGAACATGCAAGGATAGATCAACCTTCTTATTGTGAGGCGACCATGCTATCACTACACCACCACGCCGCCTGCAAACATTTTATTCCATTGGGAATTTCTTACTAGGAAAATGTTTACGTGACCATTATTATCTTCTCCTCCCTGAGGTAAGAGCTGTTGCCTGGATCTTGGGATGTCTGGCAGACATACTTTATCATTGTAGATGGTAGCTCATCAGCTGAAATTTAACCTCAGCAAAACAAAACTGCTCATCCTCTCAGCTGATTCGTCCCCCTGCCAAAATCTCGCAATCACTATGTACAATTTGCTCATCTCCCCTTGGACCGCTGCTCACAACCTTGGTGTAATCATAGACAATCAACTGTCTTTTTTCCACAATCCTTTACAACATCAGGAAGATTCTTTTTGTCTAGTCAGTTGCTTGTTTAGTCACAAACTACTGTGCTCCTTCCACTGGCTTCAGATTCAGATTCCGTCACAAGGCATCAGATTAAAAAAAAACAAATAAAAACCTCACATTAAAGCACCCATCACTCCTTCTATTGCACTGGGCTCCTTCAGATACACAAGCACCACTTGACTGGTCCCACCATCCCCAACGGCGCAAAACCGATCTGCCTTAAGACTTTCTCTGTTCTGGTAACAACATAGTGGAATGAACATCTCATCATTGTCAGAACAGCCTAGTCACTGGCTGTCTTTAACAGATGATTGAACAGATGATTGAACCCACCTGTTTTCAAATACTAAACTATTGTGTGAGTATGGTTTGTAATTTAGAGTACAAGTATTGAGCTCTTAATAAGATGTATGAAGAATGAGATTATTGCAAGGCTATGGCTCTGAATATGGAAATATGAATGTTATGCAAGCGGCGCGGTGGCGTAGTGGATAGCACAGTCGCCTCACAACAAGAAGGTCCCGGGTTCGAATCCCAGGCCGGGATCT
>JAOTRA010107891.1:0-10702 GCA_026260255.1 Pseudolaguvia tuberculata
AGAGAGAGAGAGAGAGAGAGAGAGAGAGAGAGAGAGAGAGAGAGAGAGAGAGAGAGAGAGAGAGAGAGAGGGAGAGATAGAAAGAAAGCACAAGAAAGAGTGCAGTGTGAGAGAGAGAGCAAGAGGGAGAGAGCAAGAGAAAGAGCAATAAAAAGAGAGAAGGCAAGAAAGAAGGAGGAAGCGTAGAGAGAGAGAGAAAGAGAGAGAGTGTGAAAGAGAGAGAGAGAGAGAGAGAGAGAGACAGCACACATCACGCCACTCACTCTCGACAGACACATTGTCAATCATAAACGTCCTGCCGCAGCAGCAGTCACTGGCAGTAATACTGCAGCGCGCACATACACACACACACACACACACACACACACACACACACGAAGAATCAACGGGACGCCCCTGTCTTCATTTCATCACACGGCTTAGAGGAAGCTAGAAACTTCCACACCATCAACAAGGAAAAATTACCTTCAAAAATCTCTGAGAAAAAACATCAAATATTATAAACTAAAAAAATTATTTCTCAGTTCCATAAAAAGACGGAAAAAACCAGGAACTAATACTAAGGATGAAATTTGGTCTCCAGTCTGTTTCGATATCCCAGCCTGAAGTGTAGCCTCTCCTTTATTTTCACTGTTATTAGTATTGTGATTATTTGTTAATTGAATTCCCTAATTCTGGGTCACGCGGGTATGCTGGAGTCTATCCAGCACACATAGGGCAAGAGACAGGGGAACACCCTGGACAGGTCGCCAGTCCATTGCAGGGCCACACATAGATGAGCAACCTTTCACACACATATTCACTCCTATAGTCAATTTAGAATCACCAATCAACCTAATGTACATGGTTTTGGACTGTGGGAAGAAACCAGAGTACCCAGAGGAAACCATGCAAGCATGCTGAGAACATGCAAACTCCGCACAGACAGATCTCTGGCCCAGGAATCAAACCCGAGACATTCTTGCTGTGCAGCAACCATGCTAACCACTACGCCTCTGCGCCGCCCATGTCTATGAAATGTGCCATATAAATAAACTCAAAAAAATTACATATTTAACCATCAGATTTTTGTAGTGGTTAGCACAGTCCCTCAAAGTAAAAAGGTCCCAGGTTCAATTCCCAGGCAAGGTTCTTTCTGTGAGTTTTCATCTTCTTGACACACAATTATTCTGAATTGCCCATAGGAGTGAGTGTGTGCATGTTCGTCCACGTGTGGCCTAGCAGTGGACTAGCAACCTGTCCATGGTGCCTTCCGCCCTATTTGTGCTAAAATAGGTTCCAGCAGACCCCTGTGACCCCAATCTATGGAATAATTATGAAATAAGCAGGTTAGAAGATGAATGAATGAAAATAATGCCTTAGGCATTGTGGCGTAGTTCTGTGATTAACAATGTCACCTCACAACAAGAAGGTCCCAGGTTCGATTCCCATGCCGTGGATCATTCTGCCTGCTCTTGCCTTTTGCCCTATGTGCACTGGGATAGGCTCCAGAATACCCCTGTGACCCCAAATTAGAAAATAAGTGGTTAAGAAAATGAATGAATAAATGAATACATAAGTGTTTTCTCTGGCATCTTAAAATGATCTTTCTTTAAAAACAAAACTATTCTTTTGGTCATTGTTTTTTTTTCATATTTCTAGTAGAGTTTCTTGCACTTTTTTCTTTTGCATACTTTAGCTCTTCTGCATCTCTGCGTCTTTAGCTGCCTTGTTTTTGCTCTTTATTTCTCTTTTCATGCTGATGTAGCTCACGTTCTTTCCACTTCTTTTTGAGTCACTTCCTAAACTAATGCAGATCGTGTTCCATGTCGACCGTCTTGACCCCCTGATGCTGCTGCTCACGCTGTGGAAGAATTAAACAGCAATTAGCAGCTACTATGTGAGTTATAGATTAAAGTGAAAGGAAGTCAATATAGTGCTGACCTACTTGTGCAGTGCTGGGCTGGGGCAGCACATCTACAAATCTACTTTCAGGAATTGATAGTGACTGGTTTCTGGTGGAAAGCTAACTTTATACGGATCTACAATAGGACGGAAGAGACAGTGTTTCTAGGTACAGGATGTCTCTTATGATTTTCATCCTTACAACCTGTTGAATCCACATCCTATTTAATAAAGGATGTGATTTTGCCAAGTAGGATGTGATCCTGGATTAAACATCTTTTGTTAATCCTGGATCAGCATTTCAATCAACCAATCATAGCCATCTGATGTCATAAGTGTGTGTTGAACCAAACCGCCTCAATCCATTTTTTCGAATATTTTTCCCCTCATGTAAACCCAAATGTAGCCCCCTCTCTCTAACTCGGTGTCATGTGGGTCTGCTGCAAGGGATCGCAGTGCACATAGAGCAAAAGGGAAAGTTACATTCTGGATAGGTCACCAGTCTATAACAGGGCTACACACACTAGACTCCTATGAGCAATTAAGACTCACCAATCAACCTAATGTAAACATTTTTGTCTCTCTCTTTCTATCACCTAGTTTCATTCCTCTGACTTAGTAAAAAAGGCAATAATAATAATAATAATTGTAATATAGCTTGCGGGCGGCGCGGTGGTGTAGTGGTTAGCATTGTCGCCTCACAACAAGAAGATCCGGGGGTGAATGTGTGTCAGTGGTTGTTTGTCTATGTTTCCCAGCGATGGACCAGCGACCCATCCAGGGTGTAGCCCTGCCTCTCGCACTATGTGTGCTGGGATAGGTACCAGCAGACCTTCGTGACGCCGAATTAGGGAATAAGTGGGTAAGAAGATGAATGAATGAATGAATGAATGAATGAATGAATGAATGAATGAATGAATGAATGAATGTAATATAGTTTGCCTTATTTGAATGTTTTGATTTAATGTTAATCCCAGAACCGACATCATCAGTACAATGTTTTAAAAAATAATGAATTTCTAGTCTCAGCCAATTAACTATTTTCAGCATTAAATCAGTTTTAAAAAATTGTGGAGAAAAAAAGATTAAAAATAAATTCAGACAGGTTTCTTCGACACACACTGATGGCATCAGATGGTTATGATTAAATGATTGATTGAAATGTTGATTCAGGGTCACCAAATAATGTTAATCCACGATCACATCCTACTTGCCAAAATTACATCCATTCATCCATTCCTAATCCGGGATCACGAGGTTCGGTGTGACAGCATGTAGGAAAAACTCTGAAAATATGTTATCTCAGCCATTAAAGGTAAAAGTATTAACTATTAAATTAACTAAAAAAAATACAAACATGACAGAGAATCTTTAGAATGAAACGAAATTCCATGCAATTTAGTTATTTTTAATGTTGATTATTAATTGAAAAAGCATTACAACAGCAGAAGGTGTTTTTGCCATTTTCCTGAACACATACAGCTTCTACTTGTTGGCAGAGGAAGAGGTGTGAGTGTTGACCATCACTGACATGCCACACATTCAAAATTCAATTGACCTCCATCAACAATCATTTTGCACACAGCTACAACACCCTCACTCATCGATATTACACTCAGGATGGAAGCAAAGTGCATCGTCAGCGATGAATAAATAACCTCCAGACAGCTCTTGAGGTGTCAGACGAGGACACTGCGCTTTGCACCGATTCCACACAAATGCAGATGCTGACGCCGGTCATGCGATGGTGTTAATGGAAGTAAAGAACATCATTGATTCTCTCTATACAACAGGACATATCGTTATTTAAACAATATTATTCCATCTTTCGTTCCGGGTTTGTCGATAAAACATTCTGCATACCTTTGCTCTCGTACCAGTGAAGAAGAGTTATTGCTGATGCATGATGCTGTAAGGGAAAATAAATCACACTATAATAACTGCAATGTAATGGTCAAAGTCAAAGAAGTTTTATTGTCATTTTAACCATATAGGACAGAGCAGTATACAGTGAAATAAGACAATGTTTTCCCTGGACCTTGTTGCTACATACATAGTGCAGAGCAGACATAGGACAAGTGCAACGCATAGACAATAAGACAAAGACACAGACACCGACACATGAGCAGCAAGATAGTGTCATTGTATGGGTTTTGGTATGCTGAGGTTTACAGGAAAACAACAGAAATAACGTTACTACAGATCATAGGGGATTTCACTTCAATAGACTTCAATAGATCATTCTTATAATAAAAATAGTTCTCCAATTATATCAAACTAAAATAAGTAAGGACCACTAATGTTCATTCATTCATTCATTCATTCATCTTCTTACCCACTTATTCCCGAATCTGGGGTCACAGGGGTTTGCTGCGCCTATCCGAGTACACATAGGGCAGGAGGCGGGGGTACACCCTGGACGGGTCACCAGTCCATCTCAGGGCAACACATAGACAAACAACCAATCACACACACACATTCACTCCTATGGACAATTTAGAATCACCAATCCACCAAATCTGCATGTTTTTGGACTGTGGGAGGAAACCGGAGCACCTGGAGGAAACCCATGTAAGCGTGGGGAGAACATGCAAACTCCACACAGAAAGAGTCCGGGATATGAACCAGGGACCTTCTTGTTGTGAGGCGACTGTGCAATCCACTACGCCACCGCGCCGCCCCCCCACTAATGTTGGTGTAGAAATTGTTACAGCATGACATTACTTCTGACTTATTTATTGTATTTAATAGTAAACCCATTTGATGACTGACTACAGATTATGTATATTGGTGTTTAAATTCATGTTAGCACGGTCTCCTCACAACAAGAAGGTCCCGGGTTCAATTTCTAGGCCAGGGATCTTTCTGTGTGGAGTTTGCATGTTCTCCCCGCACTTGTGTGGGTTTCCTCTGGATACTCTGGTTTCCTCCCACATTCCAAAAACATGTACATTAGGTTGATTGGTGAGTCAAAATTGTCCATAGGAGTGAATGAGTGTGTCAGTGGTTGTTCGTCTATGTGTGGCCCTGCAATGGACTGACAAACTTTTCTTGCCTCTCGCCCAAATTAAGGAATACACAGGTAAGAAGATGAATGAATGAATGAATGAATGAATGAATGAATAAGATTTGTTAGACTTCTGACTAACCTAGGTGGTTCAATGTATGTATTAAAATCTTCAAAGCGTATTATGTCTATAACAGATGTTGAATAAATGGTAAACAAACTGATTAACCAAAACTTGTTGCTTTTATTAAATATTATTTATAATACTTTTATTCTTATATTACCCAGTGAGGCCCAAGGATGGAGGTTCAAGGACCTGATCCCCCCCAATAATATACCACGTCGTGCCTAATTCTTCTAAGATAGCTTTAAAAAAAAAAATCTGATTTAACACACCGGCAGTAAAGTGGTGTAATTATTAACTCGGTAAGAAGGTCCAGGGTTCGATTCAGGGGCAAGTTGTGCAGTTTGGATATTCCCCCCGCGCTTGCGTGGGTTTTTTCCGGGTACTCACGTTTCATGTACATTAGGTTGATTGGTGATTCTAAATTGCCCATAGTGTTAGTGTGTGGCCCTGCAATGGACTGGCGGCCTTTCCAGGGTGTACCCCTGTCTCTCGCCCTAAGTGCACAGGGGTCTCCTCCTGCATGACGAATGACGAATGACTCGAATGAAACGTTTTTCAATTAGGTTCAGCGCGCCCTCTGGTGGCCACTAAAATAGTGACAGATGTCGTGCGAAAACTACCGTCTTCGCATGCTTAAGTTAAAAAAAAATTAAAAAAACGCTTTGCACATCTGATTTATTCAATAAGTTTCCGATACATCAAAATACATAGTATGCATTTGCTATACAATTTGTATAGTATTCTAATTATAATAATAGTCATTTGTGGCGTTTTACACAAACTGTTTTACACAAACTGTTTATAATGTTGAAACTGTATCACAAAAATCATTTTAGATATTTAAAAATAATTAAATTTGAAACATTTCGAAATACATGTTTCATTAAATCTTACGTAAACTTTTTTTTTTAAAGACGCCATTTGTGTCGTCAGAGGTCAGGGGTCGTGGCGCTTAACGCCTACGCTTAAACGACACTCAGTTTTTTTAACGACATAATTATAATATATCTGGTAAAGCAATTTAACACTGCTATCATATTTTTAAAAACAATAATAAAAATTATTTTGTTCATTTTGGCATTTCCGGTAGTCAGGTGTTTTACAGGGCGTCACATTGCGTCGTTTCCGCTGTCGTGTGTGTGGGTAGTTTTTTTTCCCTTTTAAGCCTCATTTCACATTATGTTTCATTATTATAACCACATATAAATATTTTCTTCTTTTGCATTACACATAAACGACAAAATAAGGCAAATAGATGCGCAATCGTTTGACGACGCAGGCGTGGTTATCACTGCGCATGCGTGTCCCGGGATGACGCGCGGCTCTTGTTTGCAAACAAACCGCCGTGCGTGAATGAGTGCGTGAGCTATAGCTGCAGTCATGGCAGAAAATAACGCGAGTGAAATCATTGAGCATCATGACGCGGAGGAGATGGAGAAAATGAAAAGGAATAGAAATGATTCGCAGTCGTTTCTGGAGAGTGTCAGTGCTTCAGAGAGGGATGGATACAGCAGCACGCAGTCCTCACACCGCCTGCTGGCGTACAGTGATGCTCTCATCTCCATCATCGCCACCGTCATGGTACAATACACCAGACACCACCAGCTGCACGTTATGGTTTTAAAGCCGCCTGATGAGTTGTGCAATCATTTCTGTCTTTGCAGATATTACCTGTTGCCCATACCAAATTTCAAGACAATGAGGTAAGAGACTTCATTCATTCATTCATTCATTCATTCATTCATTCATTCATTGTTAATCTAATTCATTCATTTGGTAGACATCTTACAGTTGAACGTTCATGACCTTGGCCCAAGAGCTTCGGCTTGGTAATGCTGAGAATCGAACCCACCATCTTCATGAACAGACCAACACTCGAACCCATTCATTCTTAGTAACCATTTCATCCTGGTCAGTGTTGTGGTAGATCCAACATCTACTGACCACTGGATCCAAAACCAGAAGACTTTACTCCTGGTGGTGTTCTGTGTCCCTTACAAAGTGGACATTGCTTTGGATCCCAAGTAGGATGGGTTTCTTGATTTTTGCTTATATAACAGCTTAAAGACGGCTGTTGAGATTTTCATTATAGGGATGAGGATGGACAGAATTAGAAATGGGTTTATTAGAGGGACGGTGCATGTAGGATGTTTTAGAAGACAAGGTGAGTGAGACTATAGGTTGAGATGGTTTGGACATGTGCAGAGGATGGACATGCAGTATATTGGTAGAAAGATGCTGAGGATGGAGGTGGAGGGTAGGAGGAAAAGAGGAAGACAGAAGAGGAGGTTTATGGATGTGGTGAGGGAAGATATGCAGGTAGTTAGGGTGAAAGAGACAGATGTAGAAGACAGGATAGTGTGGAGAAGAGCGATCCGCTGTAAGAGCAGTGAATAATAATGGGATGAACTGTTGCATTGGCTGGAATAGCATCAGGTTATATAAGATTTATACAGCATATAATAGAACACATCACATGAGGCTAATAAAAATGTTACTCACTGTTACACACAGGAACTGACGGAAAGCATTCAGTCGCTTCTCACCACGAAGATCGCTGTGTATCTGATGACGTTTCTGATCGTAACGGTTGCTTGGGCAGCACATATTCGGTAAGTAGAGGAAAATCCCTTTCGGAAACTAGTTTGGGGATGTGATCTCTTCCATTCGACTCTTATAGTCGTGCTTTCACTTCCTCCATGGTATCTGCTTTCAGACTGTTTCAGGTCATTGAGCGCATCGATGACACGCTTGCACTTCTTAATTTGGTGAGTTTCTCTACCAAAATATTGAGCATGTTGTAAGTTCTGTTTTTTTCAGCAGACCTTTAACTTACAATGAACATTCTTTCCGCTTTGGTTACTATTTCAGGCTTGTATGATGCTGATCACATTTCTGCCATACACGGTGAGTAACAGTACCGAGAAGATCTCATCCTGACATTGTGAATCATTGGGTAACAACTCGAAAATAGTGTAACACTGTTACAACTCCGGGCAGCGCAGTGGCGTAGTGATTAGCATGATCGCCTCACAACAAGAAAGTCCCAGGTTCGATTCCCAGGTCGCCAATCTTTCTGTGCAAAGTTTTCATTTTCTTCCAGCGATTGCATGGGTTTCCTCTGGGTACTCCAGTTTCCTCCAGCAGTACAAAAACATGTACATTAATTTAATTGGTGATTCTAAATTGCCCATAGGAGTGTGTGTGTGTGTGTGTGTGTTCGTCTATGTGTGGCCCTGCGATGGACTGTCGACCTGTCCAGGGTGTGCCGCTGCCTCTCACCTTATGTGCACTGGAATTAGGGAGTAAGTGGGTAAGAAGATGAATGAATGAATGTTAAAACTCCAAGATTGTGTTTCACTGTCTAGTTTATCTGATTCAGAGGAATGATAACATTTTTATTTATGGGATGTCTGTTTTCTTTCCGGTAGTTTTCATTGATGGCAACTTTTCCGAATAATACCCTCGGCATTCTGCTCTTTTGTGCCTGTGTCATTATTATCGGCGTCATTCAGGTTCGGAATCCCGATTATTCCTGTTGAATAATTTGATACACTGATTAAAATCTTTATCTTTGCTAATAAATGTCCTCCACAGGCGATTATTGTCTTGTACGGGTTCAGCCGTCCTTTCCTTCTCAACGAGCACATCCAGATGTCAGAAAATCAGACCTACTACAGGCGCCATATTCTTGAAGTTATAATGAGAGTGCCGATAATTTGTGCAACCGCTGGAATTTTTGCATTCATCTACTTTAAACTGGTAGGTTTTATTCGTTTATTAGACATTGAGGTTATTTTTCTTATACTGGATCTTTTTATTTAGCCAAAGAAAATATATTTATAAAATCTGGTACAGGCGGTGCGGTGGCGTAGTGGCTAGCACGGTTGCCTCACAACAAGGTCCCGTGTTCAAATCCCGGGTCGGGATTTTTGTGTGCAGAGTTTGCATGTTCTCCCCGTGCTTGTGTGGGTTTCCACCGGGTACTCCGGTTTCCTCCCACTGTTCAAAAACATGCATATTAAGTGGATTGGTGATTGTAAATTGTCCATAGGAGTGAATGTGTGTGTGAATATTTGTTTGTCTATGTGTTGCCCTGAGATGGACTGGCAACCCATCCAGGGTGTACCCCCGCCTCTCGCCCTATGTGTGCTGGGATAGGCGCAGCAGACCCCTGTGACCCCGGATTTGGGAATAAGCAAGATGAATGAATGGATCTGGTACAGAAATGTTCTTTTAAGTGTAAGTAAATGGAAATATCAGAACCGGCCACAAGGTGGCGTAGAGTTAGCAAATTAGGATGGACTGTGACCTTGAATTGGGGAATAAGTGGATACAAAGATCACAGAGGCTGCGTTCACCCTGCAAAAATTCCAATGTTTTGTTCTGTTGATGTTTATGTTGTTACCAGCATGTAACAACTATTTTAACTAAAATTCTTTTCTTTGCAGTCGTATGTCCTGCTGGCCTTCGTCATATTTATTCCTTACATATCTCAGGCCATAAAATGGGTTTGGACCAAAGCTGCTGGAAGTAAGTAAGATACACCTGCAACAAATAATTCCAATCAATAATGAGCAAAATGAGTATTCGTTAATAAAAAGGGAATTCAGGCACCTGGTTGGCGTAGTGGTTAGCACGGTCGCCCCACAACAAAATCCTGGTTCGATACCCTGATCGCGGATATTTCTATGCAGTTTGCATGTTCTCCCCATGCTTGCGTGGGTTTTCTCCATGTACTCTGGTTTCCTTCCACTGTTCAAAAATATGTACATTAGGTTGATTGATGATTCCAAATTGCCCATAGGAGTGAATGGCGGACTGTCCAGGGTGTAACCCCGCCTCTCACCCTATGTACGCTGGGGTACGCTCCAGCGGACCCCCATGAGCCAATTTTGGGAATAAGCAATTAAGAAGATGAATGAATGAATGAATGAATGAATGAATGAATGAAAAAGGAAATCCTTTCAGTTTTCAAATTAACATCTTAATTGGGCTTCATTAATTTTATTCATTAGTAAGTAGACTTTAATAATAAAAAATTCAGCACTTGAAGTTATTAAAATTATCAAGTTATACATAGTCATACTAAAATCATGTTTACTTAAATATACAACGTTAATAAAACATTTTTTGTTTAGTAGGTGCTTAACTGTAACTTGCTAAAACTTACTGCTTCAAATTTGTTTATACTCCAACATATTTCGAGTTCAGTCTTCTTCTTCATGACCACTAAACTCAAAGTCCTGCACTACAGTGCCACTCTGGTTAAACCACACTATTGCAGGCCCAGACATACAAAACACGATCATTTTTTTATTGTAGATTAATATCAACTAATCCATTTAGTCCTAATACAGAACGTAAGTTTCTTCCATAAACAAACAGCCTTACAAACAGTCCCTCATATAGAATTTGGTTTGATTCCTCAGCTCAGGCAGAGGAGACTCCAGACTCCATTCTGTTATATACGTACCACCCCAGTGAACCTCTGAGCAAGGAGAGAGTAGAGGCGTTCAGCGACGGCGTTTATGCCATTGTAGCCACTCTTCTCATCTTAGACATATGGTAAGTGTCTACATGAATTACTACATATGTTGTAGCTTTCCCACCACACACACTGATGATTTTCTGCTTACTCGATTCACTGTATTCTTCCTGTCAGATGGACAAATATATATATA
>JAOTRA010107899.1:0-10701 GCA_026260255.1 Pseudolaguvia tuberculata
TAGAGACTCAAAGCACTTTTGTAAGTCGCTCTGGATAAGAGCGTCTGCCAAATACTGTAAATGTAAATGTAAATGTATAATATTGTAGGGTATTGGGTACCTGGGCGACAGAGAGAACATTCTATGCTGCCAGTCTTTAGGGTCTCAGACCCAGAAGGACACATCAGACACTGAGCACATCCAGAGGAGCTGTTAAACAAAAATAAAACAATTACCACAAAATCAACTTTATTTATTGGTTTCCGAGCCAGATTATATCTTGTAGCCAGAATTTCTGACTAACAGCAGAAGGTCTGGGCTCTTGAAAGGTGTGAAAATGTCAAGCTAAACGTCAGGTGATCGCAGATCCATTATTTAAGAAAATCCTGCAAATAACAGATAATCAGTTTGCATATCACTTTCATCAGCTTTACTATATTAATCATTTGAAAATAATTGTGCATTATTCAGAGTCACATGTGTCTACTGGACCCTATTCCAGCGCACATAGGGCAGGGTACACCCTGGACAGTTCACCAGTCCATTGCAGGGCCACACACAGACAGACAATAGGAGGAAACAGGAGAAACCAGAGAAAGTACATGCAAGCACGGGGAGAACATGCACAGAAACCCCCCCCCCCGCAGAATCCGGGACCTTATTGCTGTGAGGCCACCATGCTAATTCCACCGCCCCCACCCCAAATAAGCATTGCATTTGAATATTGATATGAAGTCTACAGATTGTGGTACAGAATCTCAATAAAGATAATAAATGACTTGCAGCCTTTCCCGTGGCTTTGATTAAAATCTCAGGGTGAGACATGTGACTGTCTTTCAGCCAAAAACATCACATAGGTTAAAAAAAAGCCACTACACAGAGAGCTGGAATTCAGAAAGTCATTGTTGCCCTGCTATCATGATTTCCAGTTACCCGGGTTAGAATAGTTTACACATACATCAGGACTTACATTCTGCTTTGATACAGTTACAAAGTGATATTCTATAAATCCCAGCTTACTTGCAGTATGTGCCCTCAGGACATGGGTTACAAACAGTGGTGCTCTGTCTGGATGTGTAGAAACCTACAAAATACAGTGCACATGTATGCTTATAAGCTTTATGAATCAAGGCTAAACCATAATTTATTTATATTACATACAGCATACAGTAAAGAATACAGATGACGTTTGTATTTAAATAATTACCTGGCGCACACATTTGACATGAGACAGAACCACTTTCATTGGTATAGGAACCAGGAGGACAAGCCTGACACATAGAACTCCCTGTAAGACTGAGGACAACAGGAACAACAGGAAATATACAGATCAGCTGTTTGATAGAGCAGAGAATTGTGTCTTATAAATGTGTATAAGGAAATTAGTAACTTAGTGTAGAAGCCTGGTGTGCAGGAAAGACACATCTGCTGTCCAGCTAGTGGCTGATAGGAGCCTGGTAAACAGGAACGACAGCCGCTGGGGAAAACACACAGCCCAGTCTCCGGACAACATGAACACAGTAACGTCTCTGGCAGTATAAAATCAAAATATATTAAATAATCAGATTTTATATAGTCTTGTAAATGAAACTTGGAAAAAAAAAAGAAAAAAAGGCTTTGGTCACATGATAATCACACGTAAATGTGGGATTTCCTACACTTAGTTTCTATTTTAAATGTACAATTTGGCAAGAAAATGTTTCCACAAAATAAGGCACATAAAAAAAAAAATTATTCAATAATGCGATCTCAATCCAATAAACACTTCTGCAGTGCCAACTGTGCACGTGACCCTCTCACCTGACCTCACTATGAGGGCAAGTCCTGATAGCCATGCTCCAAAATCTTGTAAAAATCCTTCCCAAACGGGTGGAGGTTATTATAACAGCCACATGAGCATTAAAGGGCATCAGGTAATGATGTGTGGAGGCCTTGATTCCAAGCTGGTCGACTTCAGGGCTCGCATAGATAAATCATTTTATTTAGAGATTTAGAAAAATCGATGATTAAAATGATGCACAAATACTTTGGGTGATAAGCTCATAGAATAAAGTAAAGTCATGTAAATGGAATAAAAGTATAGCAGGAGTGAATAAATATTATGTTAAATGTATTATGTGTTGAATTAGGCTACCTTAATCAACAAGGTAATCTTGGTTTGAAAGCAGAAAGGACAGATATTCATCTGCACCATTTCTATTGGTTAAATAAGCCATGCCCACCATTGTTGTAGTAGGTTCCCGGTTCACAGGTCTGGCAGCTGGAGGTGTTTAAGATTGCGCAACCAGGTGTGGTGGTGCTGAGCATGATGGGAGTGATTGTAGTGTCATTTTCACTGATTGTGGTGCTGGTCACATTTTCAATAATTGTGGTGTCCGTCACAGCCGGGGTGAGGGTAGTCTGATTCCTCACTGCTCCTGTCATTAACACATACAAAGGAAAGGAAACTTTATTTGAAGGGCATGATATCAGCTAATTATATCCAATATAATAAGGGTGGCGAGTGGCGTAGTGGTTGGCATGGTCGCCTCACAACAACAAAAAGAGCTTTCTGTGCAGCGTTTGCAGGGTCTTTCCGCACTTGCATGGGTTCCCTCTGGGTATTCCGGTTTCCTCCCACAATCCAAAAACATGCAGCTTAGGTGGATTGGTGATTGTAAATTGTCCATAGGAGTGAATGTGTGTGTGAATGGTTGTTTGTCTATGTGTTGCCCTGAGATGGACTGGCGTCCTGTCCAGGGTGTACCCCTGCCACTCATCCCTATGAGAGCTGGGATAGACCCCAGCAGACCCCGAACTAGGGAATAAGTGGGTAAGATGATGAATGAATGAATGAATCATTTTAATATAATTTTAATAATCATTTGTATCAATGGGGGCAGCCTGGTGGTTTAATGGGTAGCACTGTTGCTTAACAGCAAGGTTTAGGTTCGAATTCGTGACGGGGACCTTTCTGTTTAGTGTTTGCATGTATTGCCTACACTTGTGAAGGTTTACTCTAGGTACTCCGGTTTCCTCCCACAGCCCGAAAACATGTATGTTAAGTGCATTGATGATTGTAAGTTGCCCATGGGATTGAATGTGAGTGTGTGGCTGTGATGGACTGCCAACCTCCCCAGTGAGTACCCTTCCTGCCCGTTGTCCTTCAGAGACCTTTGTGACCCGAAATTAGGGAAGAAGAAGATAAATAAATGATTGAATTTGTATTACTTTTGTCATTTTTAAATAAAAAATATATTCTCAAAGTGAACTTACTGACCAATTCATTGTAAAAGAAACATATATATTGCAATAAACCTTCGGGCACCATGCAGTCCGATTTGAACTTTTATTGCATACGAAAGGAAAATGGTGTTGAAAAATATACTCTAAAGATGCACTAAAATTACTCTATTTAATTACTTCATTAATTATATTACATTTACAGCATATGGCAGATGTCCTTATCCAGAGTGACTTACATTTATCTCCTCAATACTTAAAGACGATGCTCAGGGGTTCAGGCATGGCAATGATCTTCCAATAGCTTAACCCGTAGCCCCCCCCCCACCACCACCACACACACACTAATTGTTTATTTCTGATACGCTTTTATGGCTTGACATTTTATTTTAAACAAAATATCTTCCTCTAAAGTTATTTTTAAAGTTCTGCAGTTAACTTCCGAAAATTACTTCCTGATCTCGTGCTGAGGGAACTGAAACACACAGAGTGTGTATTGTGCAAGTAATCACATTAGGCATGTGGTCTCTATGCACTTATTCCTCGTCTTGTGACTTCTACACTTCTGACTACTGAATACATAAAATATTGTCAGATATTCATTTCTCGTTATTGTTAAATAGAAATAGAAACTCAACCTGAGCTAAGGAAAAGTGTCTTTCCATCTCAAGCCTACCATTAATAACAAAATATTATTGAAACTGTTTAAAGCAACGGCATTAAATGTTTCTTCAGACTTTATACTCGATGTTGATTTTACAGGGTCCTAAACATTCTTTACTTATAGTACACATTTATATATTCTTATCCAACTGAGCAGTTGAGGGTTAAGGGCTTTGCTCCGAGCTCTATCAGCTTGGTGGTGCTGAGAATTATACCTGCAGTCTTTTAATCAACAGTTTAACACTTCCAGCATCATCTTGTTGCCTGGTAACCTGGTTCCTCAGTAAACAACTGAGAATTCCAAACTCCTACAGATGAACCGAGCACGTTCATTGAAAACAAACTCTGCTGTTATTAAAACACATTTATTCATTAACAATATGAAATGTGGAGACTTACCAAACAAGCACACGAACGCAACCACACCAACCTGGATTAACAAAAGTGCCATGTTTCAGTAATTTTGTTTCAGTACTCAGAAACATTTAATTCTTTAAACTGAGCTCAAGGCAGAATCTTTTTGCAGTCATTATATTCCTCGATTATTTCTTCTGACAGTGAACATGCCAACCATGGGAGTTTTTGTGGAATTGCCTGTGAATCAAACAAACTGGCTTTGAAAATGCAGAGCCGGAGCATGCAAGTCTAAACCCCGCCTACAATCTCAGACATCCACCCTTCTAATAGAAAACCACACCCCTCTGGTCCAACTTTCTGGATGATAAATTATAAGTATGTAGTCATGTGAGTGGTGCAGTACATTTTAAGGGAAACATCCCTCTCAAATCCAAACTGTTTCTCTGCCATGTGAGGAAAAAAAGACTTCAAGTAGTCATTCTTTTATTCATTGATTTAGGAAACAAAAAACAAAACACAAATGCAGAAAGAAAACTAACAAACACCTGCGATTTTCATTGGGAGTGGCGAGGATGGACAGGATTAGAAATGAGTTTATAAGAGGGACGGAGCATGTAGGATGTTTTGGAGACAAGGTGAGGGACGCTAGGTTGAGATGATTTGGACATGTGCAGAGGAGGGACATGCAGTATATTGGTAGGAGAATTCTGAGGATGGAGGTCTCGGGTAGGAGGAAAAGAGCTAAACTATTTTTTTATATTACATAATATAGTTGCTCAATATGGTGTTAATGAAATTCCTGTTCAACAATTGTGGTGTTTAGGGCTTGAATTGGGGTGTTTGCCATCTACCTCTCAACAGTGTTGTCCGAATTGTGTCAATGTAGCAGGGAGGCTATGAGTTTCGTCAAACACAGACATAGTAACCGACTTAAAATTGTATTTCATTCATTCATCATCTTACCCGCTTATTCCCGAATCCGGGGTCACGGGGGTCTGCTGCGCCTATTCCAGCACACATAGGATGAGAGGCGGGGGTACACCCTGGACGGATTGCCAGTCCATCTCAGGGCAACACACAGACAAACAAGCATTCACACACACATTCACTCCTATGGACTATTTACAATCACCAATCCACCTAATCTGCATGTTTTTGCAAACTCCGCACAGAAAGATCCCCGGCCCGGGGACCATGCTAACCACTACGCCACCCACCTGAATAGATAATTTTACATTACAGTTAATTTGCTGTTTATATGTTAATAAATAATGTTAAAATATAAATGAATCGCATACATATAAAATAAAATTTCTTTATTAAGGCTGAGGTGTACAGACACATCAACATTAATGAAATGATAACAGATATTTTAATACTTATTTAAGAAAATAAAATTGCTATGGGAAGAAAAGAAACAATGTATAGTTACATTACTAAAATGTTATATATAATGACATGAATACATTTAATTACTATTAATGTATTTTTAAAATGTAGATGCATATATTCATTTTAAGTATCAAGTATTAGTTTTGAGCGTTAATGTAGTTAATATACTATAAATCTGTTACTTTTTATAATAAAATATGGCTTAAACTTTTTTACATTTTTGTGTTCTGTACAAAAAAATAGATTGAGTGAATCTATTCACGGTGATATTAATAGAAATAAATGAGTTATTGAAATGTTTATTAGTAGCAATTTTATGCTGTGGCAAGTGTCCCTTATTATTCTATATAAAATGTGTCTATCCTGCATACGATGGGCGATCCTATCCTATCCTTGTTAATCTGCTGAATGTCACATGACATTATCAACCTTGTGGGCGTATTATGCCCAAATTTATAATTAAGTGATAAAGACGTCTTTATTTAAGTGTAGTGTGTGTATATATACAGTTCAGTACACATACAGTATGTGTATAGTACGACTCTTGCAGTCTCTCAGAATTTTAAGGGTTTCTGAGTATGTTGCTTAGAAATACTTCACTTCTCATTTACATTTATAGCACTTGGCAGACGATCTTATCCAGAGCGACTTAACATTTGATCACTTCTTTGTACAACTGAGCAATTGGGGGCCAACATTGATTTGCTTGACCCCGGTCTTTCCGGTTTCAGTTCAACACCGTAACCACTAACCATTAACCACTTCCCCACTAAGCTTCTACTTCTTCTCTTTGATTGGATCATTCGACCAGCATTTCATTGAATCTGACCGAAAGCTTTAACTATGGTAGGACATGATAACAGAAAAAAGAGAACGCAACAGACCAACACTGACATGCGAACCATTAGTATTATCTTATATTGTAAAAATCTTTTGTTAATTGCAGCTCTCAACTGTTCCTATTTTCTCATCACACTTTTGGTGTGACTTCACATGGGAACGTGAGCTGCTACGGTTCCCAGCTCTGCAGCTCCTTCAATGTGAAACATTTGATCATCGAAGAAAATGTGAGGCTTGATTTTTGCCAGCATAGGTCCCTTAGGTGCACCAGCCAAGAAAAGAGCTTCATCCAGTTCTAGACCCCAAGAACGCAGGGTCTTAAGGGCACGTGTACCTGAACTAGCTGCACTCCGAGCGGTTACCAGGTATGTGCGGATGGGACAGTCCATACGCTGGCCTTTGGCACAGAATTTCTTCTGCAGTTTTCCCAAAGCCTCCAAGAATCCTTTAAGTGGACCCTATGAAATAAACACACCAGTGAGATTCGGGTTGAAATTAAAGTAAACAGAAAATGACCTATGTATTATATGTAGCAAAATCCAAAATCACAATAAGGTACATTGTTGTGGGAAAATGGGTTGGTAAGATGGTAGAATGAAGAGCAAACCACTTAATTAAAAATCTGGTATCGTTGTAATGTGGTAATATGTGTTGCAACCGTCTTACATGATCAAGCGGCTTGTTTTCATGGACCTTTTCATGTTCAAAAAAATTTTCCAAGCCATGTGCTTTAAAGATTTTTTCAGACTCATTAGAAAACAGCACTGCATCTCCATCGAATGCCACTCGTAGCTGTGTTTCTGAAACCTCCGCCGCTTTCTCCAGGTTAAACATGGTAGCTGCTGCGATCCCTTAGTAAATCAAAGTTTTAGTTACAACAATTTAGTGGAAAAAACACTTTTTTTTCCTGAGAATTGTCTGTTCTTACCTTCATCCAAGGCTTCGATCACTTTCTTTGAATCAGCAGACAAGTACAAGTTAGTATGGTAGGCTTTCAGATAGCCAATAGGACTGTTACCTCCAGTCATACAGAAGCGCTCGATAAACAATTCTGAAAAAAGAGAAAGACTTATTTTGATTGAAATCAAGAAGGTAATTTTTTTAACTCCTACACAGCATAGAATTTTACCAATTGTTCCCTTGGTGACTATGGTTCTAGCTACAGGAAGATCATAAAAAAGATCATCGCAGGGAGATAGGTACCGAGTTAAGATAAGAGCATTCTACAGTATGTAAGAGTGCTCCTTTAAAGGAGCAGTAGCAATGGCAGTCAGGGCCAGCAACTCTGTTGCCCTGCTGCCCAGTCCATCACAGAGTCACACATAGACAAACATCTACTCGCACTCACTCCCACGGGCAATTTTAGATTAGGAATCGAACACTGGGCCTTTTTGCTGTAAGGTGACCATGCTAAGCTATACATCTCTACGCCGCTCCCATTGATAGAATAAACCCCGCAAATTATAGACTGTTTATTTCTTTGTTATTGGAAGACTAGCTTCTATGTCTGAGATCATTTAAAATGTATAATGATAGAATTAAAAACTATGTGCAGGGGACATTCTGTCCAGCACTCCTTCAATCCCTCTACGTACTGTGATGATTGACGGAGTTAATGAGCCTGAGACCGACGTTGACATGTTGGTTAGTCATCAGCACCACATCAAAGAGCTCTTCGCTGTCTGGATAAAGCTGTCTCAGTTGCACGTTGACAGCTTCCAGAGCCTACAGGTGACACACCAAAGGGACACATTATGGTTTCAGTAATATCTTTTCGTATATCAATGGAAAAATTACTTAAGTGAGATCGTGGCTTATGTTTAGCAAAACAGACAAGGACAGCATGGTGGGTAAGACTAGACTTTGAACTAGACCTTAACAAAGTTGAAAGCAGGTCCTGGTGGAAAAGGTTCCGTCTCATGTTCAATCTGATATTTCAGGTACTCCTCCAAACCTTTTTGTTCGAAGATCTGCTGCTCAAGGTCCATGTTGAAGAGGGAACGTGAGGACACAGCAATGGTTATGGCATTTTGTGGCTTGGGCTGAACACACCAAAGAAAATAGGGCAATATTATTTCTGATATTTCAAGGCAACACTAAAGATTTTTATTTTGAAAGAAAAAGATATGGGCGGCGCAGTGGCGTAGTGGATAGCGCTTTCGCCTCACAACAAGAAGGTCCCGGGTTCCAATCTCGTGCCGGGGATGTTTTTGTGCAGAGTGTGCATGCTCTCCCGGCGCTTGCATGGGTTTACCCCGGTTTCCTCCCACAGTCCAAAAACATGCAGATTAGGTGGATTGGTGATTGTAAATTGTGAATGTGTGTGTGAATAGTTGTTTGTCTATGTGTTGCCCTGAGTCGGAACTGAGTCACGTGGTGTCTCGCCCTATGTGTGCTGAGATAGGCACGGCAGACCCCCGTGACCCCGAATTCGAGAATAAGCGGGTAAGAAGATGAATGAATGAATGAATGAAAAAGATATACACCAGAGTCTCACCCTAAGATGTGAGAGATCATCTTACCTGATACTAAATACTACAAATAATACAATGAACTGCTTCTTTGTTTATCAAAGCTACAATGAAGAAATAATACACCTCCACATGTACAGTAGTTATGGAAGAAGAATCCCTCAAGAAACAACTAAACAGTATCACCTATCGGCATCACAGACAGACTAAATAAGGAAATAACAATAATTGCCTGACATTTACCTTGACAGTATTTGGCAGACACTCTTCTCCAATCTCTTTTATACAACTGAGCTATTGTGGGTCAAGGGCCTTCCTCAAGGGCCCCACAGTGTTTGCTTCGTGGAGATGGGAATCGAACTATAATCTTTCTAGTATCAGTCCAACACCTTAACCTTAGTTATAATTCTAAATGATTTATATTAACTGTAAGAGTAAACCTCCATCCTGTTCCACTTCAGTAACACCGCATTTTATTTGGTGTAAACTAAAGTTTGCTTCATTATTTTATTCATTTATTTGTATTGTTATATTTAAAAACTTACACAAGCTGTAGCCATGGTAATATTTCCCAGAGTTTATTAATCTCGATGAGCTGGTAAATTAGCGTGGCATGAAGGACATCCAGAGAGAGACTAATCGATATGCGTCCAGCGTTTTCCGCATTAAAGCGTTTCGTCACTATAATATATTAGTAATATTTAACAATGATCCTCAGTGATCAGAGCCAATTAAACATCTTTATTGTGCAGCAAATTCGTGACGCCGTTAAAGTAACGGGTTGATGTGCACCACGTGACTCAGTGTGTATGTGTGTGTGGCCCTGTGATGGACTGGCGACCTATCCAGGGTGTAGCTCTGCCTTTTGCCCTATGTGCCCTGAGATTCAGCAGACGCTGAATTACAGAATTAGCGATTTAGAAGATGAATGAATGAATGAATGAATAATAATAATAATAATAATAATAATAATAATAATAATAATAATAATAATAATAATAATGGCCCTGATCAGTTTTTGCGGAGTGTAAATGCAGATGTGTGTGTGGGGATGTACAGAACCATTTCTATTTCATGTTGTAAAAAGTGATGGAGAAAGGTGGACAGGATAAAGGAGAAGATACTTGTTGGCTTTTCATTGGCTGAAATTTTTAGGAGTTTCTATTTTTAATGAACTTCTTTCCGAAGAAGTGACTGGACTTTTGGCTGTGGGAATATTAGTGTGTTCCGGATTTTTCCTCTCTGGGATTTACTCCATAGAGACATCATGTAGCTCAGCATGATGGGTTTCTAGCATGAACAGTGTGTTTTCTACACTCTCCGCTACACCCTATATTTCCCTCGTCATTCTGTGCCACCAGGGACAAAGAATCTTCAACTGAACTTCACTGGATTTTTTTTAAAGGTCCCAATAAAGTTCTCCTGCTTCTCTCTACCATGACTGGACCCTTCAGAACATCAGGACACATACAGGTTGACTGATTGTTGTCAATTTCTCAGCAGAGAAACTTCCAGTGGTGGAATTTTTTTCAGGTGTGTGTGTGTGTGTGTGTGTGTGTGTGTGTGTGTGTGTGTGTGTGTGTGTGTGTGTGTGTGTGTTTGGATTTAACCCAAGCAGAGAAACCATCCTTCCACTTTCAGAGCAATACAAACGGAAAAAATCCACAAACGTCTCACTTTCAGGTATCCTACTTCCCACGTGCCCACACACACACACACACACACACACACACACACACACACACACACACACACACACACACACACACACACACAC
>JAOTRA010107941.1:0-10699 GCA_026260255.1 Pseudolaguvia tuberculata
ATTAGAAATGGGTTTATTAGAGGGACGGCGCATGTAGGATGTTTTGGAGACAAGGTGAGGGAAGCTAGGTTGAGATGATTTGAACATGTGCAGAGGAGGGCCATGCAGTATATTGGTAGGAGAATGCTGAGGATAGAGGTCCCGGGTAGGAGGAAAAGAGGAAGACCAAAGAGAAGGTTTATGGATGTGGTGATGGAAGATATGCAGGTAGTTGTGGTGAAAGAGGCAGATGTAGCGGACAGGGGAGTGTGGAGAAGAGTGATCCGCTGTGGAAACCCCTAACGGGAGCAGCCGAAAGGAGAAGATGATGTTATTTTGTGTGCACAACAGACATCTGTCCAAAATTTTATCTAATCCTGCAGAAAGATTTGCAATACAAAAAACAGAGTGCATATCCTCTTTGTCCTATTTTCGTGTACGGTGTGACACACCATGCATGAACTCGTGCATGAAAAAAAATAGGCAATGTAATGGCAAACAAAGTCGGCCAACGTTGGTGTACCATATGCCAGATTGATCGGGTGCCGCCCCACACTTCTGCTAGTAGGATGCATCAGCTGGCGAGGCTGAATACTGTAAGAGATGTAAATCAACCTTAGGTACAAAAGTGCTGACTAAAAAAAATGTGTTTTAGCACATAGTAAGAGTTTGGGTAGAAAACCCGAGCTGCAGTCGCAGCTTTGGCATGTCTATCGACCAATGCGTTCCTTCGAGCCTCACCACAATACGAGAATGCGTTTATATCTTAATAAAAGTGATAGAAGCAGGAAGTAGATAAGTTTCCAACAAATCATCAACCAGTTTTGCATAGGAGTTGCCAGATGTGCCCAAAATCAATGAGCTACCCCAAAAGCATACGGGGAGTCCATGTGTACTGGCGAACCCTATGTGTGAAGACAAAAAGAGGCTGTGTATCAACATGGGTAGATACACTGAAAAAGGCAAAATATAGGTTAATAACAGAATTAAATGCGTATGATCACATGGGATGGACGCGATAATAGATGCCACATCAGGATCTACATATGCTATTGAAATAATCACATAATTAATTTTCCTCAGATCTTGTGTGAATCGCTATGTGCCGTAAAATTTAGGCACTGGGTTGACAGGTGTGTTATATGAACTAGTGCATGGCACAAAATTCCAATAGCTTACTCAAAATACCATCTACCCTGAATTTTTAAGTGTCAAATAGTGTATATTTTTTAAACACAAAGACAGGCTGTGAGTGTTTCAGTCTGGCTACGTAAGGCGGACAATTAACATTACCCACGTTATTCAAAATTTCAGGCAGGTTCTCTGTGGTCACAAAGAAAGCACAGTTAATTTCTGGTGAATTGGGTGTAGAGATCTGCAGTCGAGAGCCCGAAAAAGTTATTGATGTATTCGTTCTCTAATTAAAAGAACAATGATATTTACTCCAAATATCACGCATTAAGTACCAATGCTCATAACATTCTTTCATGTTAGCATAATCCCAATTTGGATCAACCAAGTCCTTGTATGTTTGTCTATATGCAAGCTCAGGGTCAGGAGCGCACCCAAACCCAGGATTGAGGGTGAAAAATAGTAAGTTTTAAGTAATATAACAAAAACAACAACAACTCAAAATATGAGGTAAGACCAGATCTAAACGAGATCAGGACGAGAGCAAGACTTACGACGAGACAAGAATCAAGGGACAAAAGAGGCAAACAAAAGGACAACCAGAAAAGAGCATCGCAAAAATGGCATCAAACGGGCAATGATCCAACAACCCTAGGAGAAATGCTGCCAGCTTATAAAGCGTGCGCAATTAGCGCACAATGAGACTCAGCTGCAGTGCACCAGAGATCAGAGGAGGATGTGATGGTACCCTCCCCTCTATGAATGCCTCCTGGCTTTCTCCTAGGGGGACCCTTCAGCAAAGGGAAAGGGGACAAGATGAGAACCAGAACAAAAACCAGAGAGAGAGGGGATGAGAACGGGGACCCAGACGACAACCAGGGTGAGAGAGGGTAACCAAAACGAGAACCAGAGTGAGAGAGGGGAACCAGAACGAGAACAAGAATGAGAGAGGGGAACCAGAGCAAGAAAGTGGACCGAGACGAGAAACAAAGCAAGAGAAAGGACCGAGTTGAGAACTAGAGTGAGAGAAGGGAACAGAACAAGAACCAGAGGGAGAGAGGGGACCAGGACAAGAACCAAAATGAGAGAGGAGACACGACCCAGAATGTGGAAAGGGGACAAGAGAGGAAACGAGGGCAGGGATGAGAATGACGGGACCACAAGAGAAACAGAGCGAGGGACAGAGACCAGAAAATGAGAGCTATAATGAGGAAAGGGACAAGAGGGAACTGTAACGAGATCTAGTACAAGGGAGGGGATTGAGTACAACCAGAGAACCAGAACACAATGAAACGAGATGAGAGACATCAAACCAGATCAGTCCGAGATCGAGGCCAGAGTAAGAGGCAGGACATGGGCATGAGAGGACCAGGAACCAGAAGATGGGGCAAAAAATGAAACAGAACACAAAACAAGAACCAGAACCAGGAGAGGAGCAAGACGAGAAGGGCATATGGGAAGTCAGACAAGACAAGATTATCAGAACAACAAAAACCTGAGAGCTGAGGCTATAAACAGAACCAATAAATTAACACAGAAGGAAAAAAAAGACTCAGAAAGACAGAAACACACAAAGTACAATGGTGGGTCCAGGTCCATGAATGATCCTGTACCCAGAAAGGCATCCTCAGGAGCAAAACGAGCCCCCAGGCCTCCTCTGGACCAGGTAGACGCTCCTCGACCACCTCTGAACCAGGCAGACGCTCCTCGACCACCTCTGAACCAGGCAGACGCTCCTCGACCACCTCTGAACCAGGCAGACGCTCCTCGACCACCTCTGAACCAGGCAGACGCTCCTCGGCCACCTCTGAACCAGGCAGACGGTCCTCGACCACCTCTGAACCAGGCAGACGCTCCTCGACCACCTCTGGACCAGGCAGACGCTCCTCGACCACCTCCGGACCAGGCAGATGCTCCTTGACCACCTCCGGACCAGGCAGATGCTCCTTGACCACCTCCGGACCAGGCAGACGCTCCTCGAGTACTGTCTTACACTCAGGAAATGTTAATGCAGTTTTTTCTCAAAATTCATTACATACACTATTACCTGCAGCCTAGAATACAGAGTAACCCTTAGTTTTCCTAGTTGTAGAATAACCGTATACAGTATTATTTGAAATTCAAGCTAATTCCACAGGCTTGGAACTGTGCCTACACATTAGAGGTATTACAAGATACCAATCAGCAACACTTACCCAGTCTGCTTAATCTCAGACGAGCCCCCAAATTGTTAGGAAAACTGTATTGCCGACCTCTACCATCTGTTGGTCGGATAACCTCTAAAGCTATCGGTCCCCCGTGTTCCATAGAGATCGCGATCAACCCAAGACTATTAAAGAGCTACTAAGGTTCATGGAGTTTTTAACTTTTACAGGCGGTACATCCGTGACTACAGTATGACCACAATACCACTCAAATTTCAACATACATCAGGGGTACTATAAGCTCCCAAAACATGTCTCCATTTTCATCCTTTAAGGAACAAGGCTTACCATACGTAACCCTTATTTAAAATGATTTTGTCAACTATGAATGACAGAATATTTAGTAATTATTTTAAAAAAGACTTTTGTTAAAGGTTAATGATGGCTAAATTACTCTTGGTAAGGTTTAGCAAAACAATACTTGGCATGGTCTTATATAGGGTGACCTTGCTCAAATACCTTACACTGGAAGTCAATTCTAAAACTCAGGTGATCAACAACAACTGTCCTCCTTACAGCATATTTGATGGTATCGCGTTGCATGAGTGCAACGCCAAGTATGGGCAGCTTTAACATCTGGAAAGGTACCATCCAAGCTGAAAGGTATATCCAATTTCTAGAACAACATATGCTCCAATTCAGACATCGTCTCTTACAGTGAAGACCTTGCATTTTCTAAGATGACAATGCCAGGCCACATACTGCATCAATTACATCATGGCTGCGTAGTAGAAGGATCTGTGAACTCAAATAGCCAACCTGCAGTCCAGATCTTCTGCACATAGAAGATGATGTGACAAAGAAGACCTAAGACAGTTAAAATTAGAATTGTGTTATGTAATTGAACAATTAGAAGCCTGTTTTAGACAAGAATGGGACAACATTCCTATTCCTAAACTGAAGCAACTTGTCTCCTCACTCCCCAGATATTTGCAAACTATTATGAAAAAAAGAGGGAATTCCACACAGTGGTAAATAGGGCCTTGTTTTTTCATTAAAATTCAGCCTTGAGAAAAGTTTGGAAATTGTTCTTTTGTAATGAGTTACTGATTAAATTAAAATTTTTAAAGGGGGTGTATTTATTTATGTTGAATTTCTAAATATCCCGACCCCTAGTGAATTATTTTAATCCCCGATGGAGACATAATTTAACCCCCATCCTCATAATGCTCTTTCAAAAATGACTAACAATCAAATTTTATAAATATATCTAAGTAAAACGCAATTAATAATAAAACCAGAAACTGACTTTCAACAAGTGTTATAATATGTGGCTTTAACAGAAGGATGAAATTAAACTTACCCAGATTCATTTGAAATATATCACTGATCACATACTGAACCAGTTTGAGTAACTGGATATACAGTGGGTATGTAAAGTATTCCGACCAGTTATAGTGCAGGCATTTGCTAAAATCATTAAAGTTGACAGTGGAGCTTTCAAGCCAGAACAGCAAAGCCATAACCGGTGTAGCAATAGAAGAGGTTCATGCTGTTAGACAAGAAGCGTGTCCAGAACGCCACCAACGTGCAACTATGATCACATGCATATTCTGTGCATGAAACAAATAAACAGAAATGTTAAGAAAAGTAAAAAATGTGGAAAAGCAAATCAATTTCAGTCCAGCTGGGACTAGAACGCTATAAATCGGTAAACAAAATGACTGCACAAGACAGTGAGTATGAGGACATTCTTATGGTTTGTTTAACAAATTTAGAGACTGAAAACAAAAAAAGACAATAAAAAACAGCTGTATGCAGGGATGATGTTGGGGAATGAGCTAGTGGAATTTCAGATTGACTATGGAGCAAGCTGCAATGTAATTCATATAAGGCTATTGAGCACAGCTACAAAACTGGAGGATACAAAGACTGTGTTAATGATGTACAACAAAAGTAGCTTAAGGCCATTAGGAAAGTGCAACCTGAAACTAGAAAACCCAAGAAACCAGAAACTGTATAGGCTTGAATTCCAAGTGGTAAATAACCACTGTACTGTACCTCTAATAATGAAGAGAGCAAGTGAAACTATGAAGCTCCTCAAAGTACATTATGAGAACATTCTTGCAATAGACAGTATAGTCACCACAGAGAAGCCAACAACCTGCCAGTGGCAGAATATGCAGATGTGTTTGAGTGCAACGGCTGCTTAGAGGGAGAGTATAAAATTGAGATGGACAACACAGTGAAACATGTACAGCTTCCAAAGAGAAGAGTGCCCGTGGAGATGAAAAAGCTTTTAAAGGAAGAACTACAACATCTCAAGGAGAGAGGAATCAATGCACCAGTAGAGAGAAGTACAAAGTGGATCAGTAGTATGGTGTTCGTACAGAAGCCTAGTGGCAGACTTAGAATATGTATAGATTCCAGACCTTTAAACAGAGCTTTAAAGCGCAGTCATTTCCCATTAAACACTTTTGATGACATACTCCTAAACTGTCAAAAGCCAACGTGTTCATGGTGTGTGATAAAGTGTGGTAAAGAGTGGATTCTGGCATGTCAAGCTAGAGAAAGAATCCGACTATCTCACCACATTCGCTTCCCCATTTGGTAGTTTGGATGGCTGCGTATTCCAATGGGTAGAAGTCTGGTTCCAGAAATGTTCCAGAGGAAGCTTACACTCGCATTAGAGGGCCTACCAGGAATATACCTAATTGCTGATGATATTCTAATCACAGGACAAGAAGAGAGACAATAATCAGTTGAGAGAGACCATGATGAGAAACTGAAAGTGTTTCTAACAAGATGCAGGCAGAAAAGTATCAAGCTAAACGCTGATAAGTTCAAATTGAGACAAACGGAAGTCTCTTATATTGGAAACCTCTTGACATCAGATGGATGCATCAGTGCGCAGAAAAGAAATCGAACAATGCTATGACTGCAGAAATATGATGTGGAGGTTTGTTCCAGGGTCAGAGATGTGGCTAGCAGACACATTAAGTAGTCATATTTGCTGTAGATCACGCCTGCAGGTGCTGTTAAAGCAGAGTTAAAGACAATTAACATGACACAACATATACAGATCTCGGAGGACAGACTTGAGTCAATACGTTCTTCGACAAAGGAGGACAAAACTTTGCAGACACTGATTAAAACCATATTACAGGCTAACTCTCCACAAAAAATATTACCAAATTCAAAAGGAGCTGAGCTATTAAGATGATATTGTTTTTAGAGGAGAAAACAGTTATTCCTAAGCAGTTTTAGAGGGAAATAACATGATACTATCATTTAAGTGTAGAAGGTTGCCTGAGGACGGCCAGAAAGTGTGTGTACTGGCAAGGAATTAACGAGCAGACAAAAGCATATGTACAGCGGTGTGACATGTGCAGTGGATAGTGGCTAGCAAAGAGAGACACTGCATTCACATATGTCAGACAGACCTGTTTAAGGTAGGAACAGACCTGTTTACTTTTGACAATAAGGGATATCAGATTATAGATTATTATTGTTTAGCTTGAGTGTGTAGCTAATTCTGTTCAATTAGTGCGACAAAACGAATCAAGGTTAACTATGTTTATTGTTTATATTTTTTCATGCTCACTCTGTTCATCATGCAACTCTAACACAAAACTATTCCGCATAAAACAATGTAGTGATGTGAAGCATGACGTCATCATTACTACTAAACATAAAATAATCCAACAATTTTAATGCAATGAGTAAGAGTGTAGATATTTTAACATCCCTACTCACTCGTAGCTCATTGTATTACCTTAAAAATAATAAACACAAATGGCTTTTCCATTTACATTAACAATGTAAAGATAAATACAATCTTAACTTCCAAAAATATGTTTAGAAAATCTTTGATATTTTTTGCTTAGTGGCAGGCTTTGTCATAATGTCGGCCACCATTTACTCAGTGGAACAGTACTCCAAAATTAACTTGCCATGATTTTCAGTTTCCCTTATGAAGTGGTACTTGATGTCTGTTTACACCTTTTGACTACATATTGGGTTCCTATCTAGTGCTATGGTACCTTGGTTGTCCTCATACACTTTTTTGTGCATATTGATGTACATTCTACTAAAAAGCTGTTTAAAGTAAATACATTCTTGTATAGCTAATGCTAAGGATATGTACTCTGCTTCACAAGTTGACAGTGCAACTGTTGATTGCTTTTTGATTTTTCATGAACCTTAGGAACTCCCTTCATGTACTCTGCCTGCCTTTTGTGTCTGATGCCCAATCAGTATCACTGTAAACTTTCAGACCTAATTTCTGTTATTCTTTTTGAAACATAGCTCATATTTTGATGTACCTTTTAAAAACCATGTTTTACAGTATTCCAGTGTTGTTCTGTTGGTTGAGCAAAATGCTGAGAAAGGTTGCTGACAAGAAAACTTAAATCAGGTCTTGTACATGTGGATAAGTAAATACTGCATCTCTAACTTGTCTTGCGTCTTTAAATTTTTCAGCACCTTCTGAGAAATCGGGTTTCATTTCGCGCGTTTCTCTTGCGTTACAGTTTTTCATGTCAAACCATTATATTATCTTGTTCACATATTTCTCCTGTGACAGTTTGACTAGACCTTCAGCTTGTTCAAAATCTATACCTAGGAAATGTTTCAATCTTCCCATATCTTTCATTTTGAATCTTCTTAGTAAGCATTCCCTTCACACTATCAAGAACACTTTTACTGTTAGCCGCTATGATTAGGCCATCAACCCATACAATCAGGATTACTTTCTCATTAGGCATTTCTTTTGTATAGACAGTTATCAGCTGGATATTGCATAAACCCATTCTCTGTCATACACTCATGTAGTACAGTATTCCAGTTTCTGGTTGTTTAAGACCATAGAGATTTCTCTAACTTACATACAAGCTGTTCACCTATTTCAGTTTCTTGTTCATAGCCTTCTGGTTATTGTACATAAACCTCATGGTCAATTGGTGCATGCAAGTAAGCAGTCTCAAAGTCCATTTGGTATAAGATCAGATTTTCTTGTGTCGAATCTTGCATAACCACTCTCACACTTGTCATATTAGCTGTAGGAGAGAATGTTTCATCATAATCAGTCCCTGGTCTCTGACTAACCTTTCGCAACAAATCTCACCTTGTATCTTTCAGATCCATCAATGTCTGTGTGTACAACCATCTGCCTCCAACTGTCTGTTTTCCTCATGACAGCTGAGTAAGGGTGAAAGTCTTGTTCTCTTCAAGAGATTTCATCTTTGTCCATTGCATTCTTCCATTGCATTGAGTTGGTTGATGTCACAGCTTGCCTGTCGGTTTTGCGGTATGTCGCATACTGCTCTATAGCTAAAGTATATAATAAAATCTATATACTATATTCAGCTTATAGTATATATCTATAAGCTGGCCTCCTTCGAATTCTTGCCGGGTTCCTTCTCACTGAAGTCTGTTCAGTCTCTGAATTCTCTTTCTGAATACCCTGGTCTGACACATCTTTCATATCTTCATCAACATTTCTCTCACTGTTGATCTTAGAACTCATGACCTCTTATTCATTGTGTCTGAAATGTTTGTGTCTCCTTTTACCTTGTTCTCTTTGCTGTGAACTTGACTAACCTTTGTGTTTTTGAGTTTGTCGTAGCCAATGAATACCCTGTTCACATCTTGAGTCAAGTTTTACTTTTTCTTGTTTGTAAGCAAAACATCTAATTTTCTGCATTTTGGAAAAATCTTGCTTCCTGCCTGTGAATAACTCATATGGTGTTGTCTTTAGTGAGTCTGCAGTAACACCTATTTCCTTTTGTGCACACTTCACATAGCTAGTTTTGCCTAGCTGTATCACCTTTTATCATCATACCTCTAACCACCTGTTGCAACTTTTGAACATCCTCATAGTTGCAGTGGCCCAAAATTTCATGGCAAGTTTGTAAAAAGTGGCACACTTTGCACTAGTCAACATTTTCTTCAATAGTTGGCAAATAGTACAACATTTTCTACAATAGTTGGCAAATTTCCACTCTCATGAATATTTACTTTGCTCCCACCTTTAGTAATCATGCAACTGTTTTCTCTTTCAAAGATTATCACTTCTCAATTTGTAGCTCTTGCTACAGAGAAACTGTTGTGTGGATAAGAAGGCATGTATAGTGCAACTTTTAGCTGTGCTCTGTGCTGTCGTCCATGGTCATCAAGGAAATAAATCACTAGTTTTCCTCTTTGTTGTGCCATTCCGCTGCACATGGTCCAATCAGCTAGTTCCACTGAATGAGTCTTTGGTTGAAAAGACTGTCAAAATCTTTGAACTTTGTCATTTTACAATGTGAGATGTTGCTCCAGCATCTACCATGGTACCTTTCTTTTTCACGTTGTGCTGTGGTATTTCATTTCCGGTCAACTTTAACTTTAAACTTTCCTGCACCATCTCGGTCACTATTTTTGCAGGGTTATTCTGCATGCGTGCTATTTTTAAATTGACTACACCACACTATTTTGTTGCCTTTTTGTGCTCTTTTATGCCACATTTGTAACATATTAAGTTTGCATCTATCCTTCATGTGTGCTTTGTAGAAACTCATAAACAATTCTTTTAAATTCTGTGAATGACATTGTCTTCATTTTGTGTTGTGTATGAACTTTTGTGTGCAACAAAAGTTCAAAAGTTAACAAAAACAAAAGATCAAATGTAGGTGCAGACGAGGGCTCAAATGCTGATGCAGAGGATGCAGATGCAGAGGGCTCTGATGCAGACGCAAAGGGCTCTGATGCAGACTCATTGGACCGGACAATCCACGACCTCGAAGGGACCACGGTAGCAATCCTCAATTCCTACCCGACCAGGAAGACGCTCCTCAACCTGGACGGATGGGTCGTAAACCTCCCTAAAGTACGGAGAGTAGGTGTCTTCCATGCTGCCACGTATCCGGGCCACCTTAACCAGAGTGACCCCTCCTCAGTGTAAACACCCTCAGTAGCTGAGTGAGGAGGAAGTCAACATCATTGCTAAGGCGCGGATTTTAGCACAGACCTTGTCTAGCGCTTTCCCGTCCAAGCATAAAAAAAACAAATGCGCAATTCTTGGAGAAGGCAAGCAGGAAACACAAAAATTAATTCTGGCATCTCGCAACAAACAGAGCACACGTAACTGGATCGCCATTAAATTTCTTGCACAGTTCAGCCGGAGGGCGTGGCTAAGTGACGCGCAGGCAGTAGGGCTAGCAGGGGGGCTAACGCCAAGAGGAAGCCCCACTGAGTGTGTACCGCAGGATCCTTGGTTGGCGAGTTATTCTGTGACTGACGAATTTGGAGCGGATCCATAGTGCAGGTATAGTTTATTTATAAGACACAAAGTGAAAGAAAACACGAGAACACATAAACGTAGGAAAACTGTCCCATAGAAGAGACTGAATTAATTTCACTCATCTCTTCTGCAAAATCATCAACATGTATGTTGGACCCGGTGC
>JAOTRA010107951.1:0-10698 GCA_026260255.1 Pseudolaguvia tuberculata
TGGCCATCTGTGAGCAACAGTATGGTTTCATGCCAAGGAAGAGTACTACAGATGCCATCTTTGCTTTGAGAATGTTGTTTAGAAATTAACCGATGTATTTGTAAAGCTTAACCAGAAGGTGTGTTACTGCTACCAGATATCCAAGAAGAATGGTGGTGCTGAATAGGGCTTGGCATAGACAGGAACTAATAGAGGAATCGGGGAAAGAAGCAGGTAGGAGCTGAAAGGTGTGTTGAGTTTTGATCTGGATAAGGGAGTTTTTGTGTCACTGGTTGTGTCTGACTTGTGCTTTTATATCGAGTGTGTGTGTGAGCTAGTGGGGAAGAGGTTGCAGGTCAAAGTGATACGAATTCAAGCAACCTGCATAGCAATGGGAGCGTATGATTAGGTTTACTGGTATGTGGAGGCACTTGATGTTACCGTGATAGTACTATTATTATTATTATTATTATTATTTTTATTAGGGATGCACTGTAAATGTAAGGTAAATGCCTTTATTGTGTCACATATACTTTTTACAGCTTCTTTCTTTGCTTTTTCTTATGTGGGAAGTGGTAGCCTAGTGGTTAAGGTGTTTGACTAATACAGGAAGACCGGGTTTCAATTCCTACCTCCACCTACTAACCACTGTGGGTCCTTGATCAAGACCCTTAACCCACAATTGCTCAGTTGTAAAAAAAAAAAAGAGACCAAATGTAAGTCGCTCTGAATAAGAGTGTCTGCCAAATGCCAAACTGTATCCCATCTTATGAGTTGGGTCATAAAAAAGTGTTGGGCAAGGACCAAACAGTGGCTGGCTGACAATGGTGCTGTTTGAACCTAGGTCTTCAGATCAACATCACAGACTGGAAATCCAAGGAGCCTGTCATCCTGTCATTGAGATTTAATAATAATAATATTAATAATTTGGTTGCTATCTACATTAATATATGTCTGTTTTGTTGGTTAATCTGAGCTCATTGTCTCCACCAACCCAGTTGGAGCAACAAGAGGAGGCAGTAAGGCAGTTTCCCCATGACTATCTTGTCTTCCAGGTGGCCATGCAGACAAGAAGGGTGTTTTTCTACAGGTTTTGTCTGGTCAGAGGAGAACTTGATTTCTGCCTCTTTTATCCCTTCGATTCTTTCAACAATGAAGCCTCACGCGTTTTAAGTTGGGGACTTTTAATTTACAGATATTAATCTAATGGAGTATTTAAGTGAGTGTTTATTATTGTTTCTTTATGATGTGATTCTGTAAACATGCATTGAAACAATCACAATTGTTAGAGTGCTATATCAATAAAGTGGACTTCACTTGACTAACAACAATAATAATAGTGACAATATGAACAATTATTGTTGTACTTGTTATAGGGGGGACAGGGAAAAGGGTAAACACTGGATAAACACATGTGAATATATGTCTAGTTGTGTACATGTTGAGTAAAGAAGAGTTAAGTTCATCTCCGATGTTTGTCTTTATTTATTATAAGAAATACGAATAATACAATAATAATAATTGTTATTAGTATTAAGGGCGGCGCGGTGGCGTAGTGGATAGCACAGTCGCCTCACAACAAGAAGGTCCCGGGTTTCGAAACCTGGGCCGGGATCTTTCTGTGTGGAGTTTGCATGTTCTCCCCGCGCTTGCGTGGGTTTCCTTCGGGTGCTCTGCTTTCCTCCCACAGTCCAAAAACATGCAGATTAGGTGGATGGGTGATTGTAAATTGTCCATAGGAGTGAATGTGTGTGTGAATGGTTGTTTGTCTATGTGTTGCCCTGAGATTGACTGGCGACCCATCCAGGGTGTACCCCTGCCTTTCGCCCTATATGTGGTGGGATAGGCGCAGCTGACCCCGTGACCCCGGATTCGGGAATAAGCAGGTAAGGAGATGAATGAATGAATGAATTATTAGTATTATTGTTTGTCATTATTCATTTCTGGACTGAAAAGTGAAAGTAAATTTTTGTTCTAGTTTATCTCAGTCGGTGTGTTTGTGCGCGTCACAGCAACTCCCCTCTCCAACGTAGGCGCTCTGCCACAGCAACAGAACCAGTAAAAAAATACATTCCTGCGTAAAAATGCGTAAAAGTATGTTTTCCATTATTAGTCTGGTGTTTTGGCCTGTGATAGGAGATGAGAAGTTGGTCTATGGTACAACATCCTTCCTTATTTAAAATGCACTAATCCCATATCAGGATTCGTTAATGAATGCCAAATGAATATATATATATACAGTGGGCATCTGTACGGTGGCGTAGTTCTTAGCACAGTCACCTCACAACAACAAGGTTCCGGGTTCGATTCCCGGGCCGAGGATCTTTCTGTGCTGAGTTTGCATGTTCTCTCTCCCTCTCTCTGGGTACTCCGGTTTCCTCCCACAGGCCCTGAGATGGATTGGCGACCCGTCCAGGGTGTAACACTGGGATAGGCGCCAGCAGAACACTCTTGACCCCAAATTAGTGAATAAGTGCGTATGAAGATGAAGGAATGAATAAAATCATTTAGAGACTTTTTTAAAAACAAACCAAACGTGGTTTTATACTGCCACATCTGCATGATATGATATCATTCATTCATTCATTCATTCATTCAATCATTCATTAATCTTCTTACCCGCTTATTCAATAATTCTGGATCACAAGGGTCTGCTGGTGCCTAGCCCAGCTCACATAGGGCGAGAAGCGGTGGTACACCCTGGACGGATCGCAGGGCCATGATATGATATGAAAAAGTAAAATTTGCAGTAGTTAATTATACATTTTTTCTACTTCTTTCTTCTTCTTTATTATTTCCAAAGTCACCGTAAACTCGTATTACATCGTGGTACACGGTGCATTGCGCAAGTCGGACGTGAGAAGTGACCGCATGCACCGTCACTGAGAGCAGCAAAGGTGCGCGAGCTCTCCAATCGCACAGCGCATTCGCACGAGCGCGTCAGTGAGTGAATAAGAGACACAGCAAAAAGCGGTCGAACAGGCGAGGAAAGTAAAGACGCACAACCGGCTGAGGTTTCGACACATTTTACGCTTTTGCCATTTTTATCACGCCTTTGCTTTTATATCGGATCCCATTTTGCTGTCACGCGCGATTCATCCACGCAATGCTTCGTCACTCCTGCGTATTAATGAAACGCAAGTAATTGAGGAGCGACGCGCAAAGCGATGTTTGCGGACCACGGAGCTCCTGAAAGCGTATAAAAAAAAAATTTAAAAAAGAAGAAGAAGAAGAAGAAGAAGAAGAAACATACAAAGAGAAAGATTTGCAGGTGGAGAGATACATAGCGCGTGAGAAAGAAAAAAAAGTTCTGTTGCTACAAGAATAAATAATATAAATAAGCAACCCGGCGCGTTATTTCTACCTGGCTCATTTATAGGGACTGGACCGGACAGGACTGCGGTTCAACTACATTAAATGAGGACCTGGACACATTGATTGCGCACGAGATCGGGGATTCCCTTGGAACCGTAGAAACGTAGAAGCGCTTAAAAAAAAGATTTTTTTATAATTAAAATGTAGCCTGATGTGAATTTTATCAATGGATTTATTTATCTTCAATGCTTCCAGCATCGTAGTTGGACCATGAGGGTTTGACTAAATACCCAGAGACACGCGTGCATTCTTTCTTTTTTCACCCAGTGCTTCATCAGGTTCCTTTCGACGTTCCTCCAAAGCCATTACAGCAATCATGCGTTTACTGCTGTTTCCTCAGGTGAGTCTGACATCCACCAAACGCTACTGAATGGCGAACTGTCCATGGTTGGACCCCTGCCTCTCGCCCTATGTTAGCTGGGATAGACGCCAGCAGACCCCCGTGACCCCGAATTAGGGAATACGTGGGTAAGAAGATGAATGAATGAATGAATGAATGAATGAATGAATGAATGAATATTTTCCAGGTAGGATTTGGTTTGTACAGAAGCTGTGGCAATTGAATGCATGCAAACACACTCCGACTGCAAAATCATACTAACATCTCAACTTTCATTATTAAGCGTGTGTAAACCAGTGGAGGTGTAAACCAGTAAAGGTGTAAACCAGTAAAGGTAGGAATGGGAATGGGAAGTGGGAAATGGTAGCCTAGTGGTTAAGGTGATGGACTAATACCAGAAAGACCAGGGTTCTAATCCCACCTCCACCAAACAACTTGAGCAACACCAACTACCCTTGAGCAAGGCCCTTAACTCACAATTGCTCAGTTGTAAAAAAAGAGACCAAATGTAAGTTGCTCTGGATAAGGGAGCGTCTGCCAAATGCCTAACTGTAACTGTAAACCAGTGGAGGTGTAAACCAGTGGGTGTGTAAACCAGTGAAGGTATAAACCAGTGGCCCACAGGGAGATATCATTAGCTATAACAGTTTGGGCAAAAAAGGTTGTCAACTGGTCCCCCTTTCATTTGTTTATTCATTCATGTTATATGGTTTCTTTCTTTCTTCTTTACTTTCTTTCTCTCTCTCTCTCTCTCTCTCTCTCTCTCTCTCTCTCTCTCTTTCTCTCTCTCTATTTCTCTCTCTAGTTAGAAAGCAATTCAAATTAAATTCAGTGCATGAATCAAGGTATTAATTAGCTCTTATTACTATTAATAGTAGTTGAAGTAGTATTTTTATTATAGAATAATAATAATAATTATTATTATATTATTATTATTATTATTATTATTATTATCATTATTATTATTATCTAATATATCAGCAGACTTATAAAGAGATGATTAACAATTATTGATGTTTATGGCTTTTGTTGTTAGTTTATCAAATCTCAGTAACATTCTGTCTGTCTCTGATTCATAGAGAGAAAATTATTTCATACAGTATGTGTATTTTAAAACGGAAAGAGTAGGACAATTCCAGTTCAACCAGTCACTGAATATCTTATGATCAAAACACAGAATATTTCTTTTCTGGCCTGAATACATTTAAACTAGCCTGTCTGACTCAAACCTTCAGCCACGAAACAAACCCGTAAAGAGATGTTTTCAATGCAAACCTGTATTTTGTCTCTAGTGTACAATTGGAAATGATAATATTCTGCTATTCTCTGTATTGACACATCCTTCAAAAAGATTGGAATTAATTTACTGTTCTGTCAAATAATCTTGTACACTGTTGGCTTTCAACCTTGAGATCATGACACTGCCGGAACTTGTAGATTGGGAATGCAGGACACTTTAAGCAACTATTATTTATGATGTCTTTCTTCCCCTATAAACCCAACTAATTTTTATTGTAATATTAGTATATATGATATAATAATTATTGTAAATACTCACTGTGCACAGACAGGATATTAAAAATAAATTAAAAAAATATATTTTCCATGATTTAAGTTTCTGCTATTTGCAGTGTCTACCCAGCATACTACTTTAAGGGATTGGATTGCTGCTTAAAGTGATGGACTGATACCAGAAGGACTAGGGTTTAATTCCCAGCTCCACGTAGCAACCAATGTGGGTCCTTGATCAAGGCCCTTAACCCCAAATTGCTGTCTGCTGTCAGTAGTGTCTGCCAAATGCTGTAAATGTAGATTTCAAATTCTTTGGAAGCACTAATAATAATAATAATAATAATAATAATAATAATAATAAGGCCTGAGATGGACTGGCAACCGGTCCAGGGTGTACCCCCACCTCTCACCCTATGTATGCTGGTATAGACGCAGCAGACCCCCTTAACCCCGAATTAGGGAGTAAGCGGTTAAGAAGATGAATGAATGAATGAATGAATGAATGAATGAATGAATGAATGAATGATAATAATAATATGGATTAATACAGTATAATGCACACTAAAAATATAGGGTTAGGATGTTCTTCTTTTCTTTCTTTCCTGTTTAAAAAATTGTCTTTACATCATGAAAGTTGTTTGAAAAATAAAATAAGGGAATCTGACTAAACCAAATACCAGAATAGGAAGACTAGGGCTCAAGCCCCAGCACCACCAAATGTTGGGTCCTTAAGCAAGACCCCAACCTTTCCTTCTCCAAAGGTGCTGGCTCATAGCTTACCCAGCACTTTGACCTCAAACTTCCAAGATGGGATATCCGAAGAAAAACATTTCACTAAATGTTGTACGGTATATATGTGACAAATTAAATAGAAAATTAGAATTTATATGTACTGCAAACATTCTTAATCTAGTATGTCGCAACATGGTCCTGCGAGATAAAATCTATATTCACACATGTAGCCGTTGACTTGAATAGGTGTACACCGATTTGTTTGATCATACAGTGTATGTAGATATTGTATAAACAGGAACTGGATGTCTTGTACAATTCCAATTACAGGAAATAAATCTTTACCAGAAATAAACCCATGCAGTACTAATATATTTTCTATGTGTTGGTGGTTATTTACAGTGCTGAAATCATAAATTAAATCCTTGCCTAAAACTCTATTATAAATGTCTGGTGGAATATTACCTAATAAATGCCCCTTTCAAACACGTTACATAGCAGTGATCCATGTTGATGACTATAAACCTATTACAGTACTACAAAAACAAATTCTACCACTAGCTGAGGAACTGTATGACGTCCCTGCATGCTAAGGGATTTTTTTTTTCTCTTCATATTAGACCCTTGAATGTTGGCTTTTATTGGCAAGGTGCGGGTTGTGATAAAAGTGCTCTCCTGGTTGATAATGACTGGGTGGTGTGCACTAGAAGGAGTAATGACATACTCTTACTGTACTGGATTGGCATTGTCACAGAAGTGCACGTAAATAGGTTGAAGACTGGATAAATATGAGCTCGGTACGGCTTTTGCGAAAGCTATGCTTTCATGCTTAGAGGAGCCTATTAAAACACTCGCTGGACCATTTTTCTATTCAGCTTTTGTTTCATTCCATTCTCCAGTCCAAGGGTGTAGAGCAACCAAATGCTTCCTTATGGTATATAACGTTCCTGGAACCTGTTCATTAATTCAGATTGTCCTGACTGATCTTTAGTGGATTGGCTAATGACAGGGCTAATGATAAGCAGGGTGAATGAATATGGTCAAGAGTTTACGAGAACACAAACAAACTTCTAGTCCAATCAGTTCCTATGCTCATGCTGGAGTCTGCTATTGACAATGCTAAACAAATGTCTCTACTCAATACATTGGGTTGCCAAACGTTTGTGGTCACCTGAGCCTTACAAATATGTGCTTTTTCAAACTTTTTATTCCAGATTTATTCCCATTTTCCTATTGGATGAAGTGCCACTCAGACTTTCCACTCCAATGTGAAGCTTGAATATAAGATATCTCTTTATTCAGCTCCAATAGTGTTAATGAGATCAGACACTAATGTAAGGTAGTCTGGGGTGTAGTCGGCATTCCAGATTTGGATCTGATTGTCATGTGACCATTGGCAACATTTTGTCCTACAGCATACATTTTAAGAAATACTTTTTATGCAATCCATTCAGCTACACTCTGGAGTGTAACATAAGGAAATCTTCAAAAAAGTTCCTTTCCAAAAATTTGTCAAAACAGATTTAATCAATAGAATTTATGCAACAAACATTGAGAAAAATGATTTGTCTACTTGAACAGACTAACTTGAGAAAAGTTTGGAAACACTTTTGATATTCATTCATTCATTCATTCATTCATTCATCTTACCCGCTTATTCCTTAATTCAGGGTTACGGGGGTCTGCTGGCACCTATCCCAGTGAACATAGGGCGAGAGGCAGGGGTACACCCTGGACGGATTGCCAGTCCATCTCAGGGTAACACAGACAAACCACACATACACCCAGGACGTTCTTGTTGTGAGGCGACCGTGGTTTTATATATTTTTTACTTTGAGTACTTTGGGGTAAAGTGGAGTCGAGTGAAGATCAAGGTTCAATTCAATGTTGTTATTATAGTGTTTTATATGTCACAAAGCAGCTTCACACAGAGTGCAGTAACAGTGTAACATTGTCCCTAATAAGCAACGTATGCGGTGACGTATTGGTTAGCACAGTCGCCTCACAAAAAGAAGGTCCCGGGTTCGATTCTTTCTGTGCAGAGTTTGCATGTTCTCCTCATGCTTGTGTGAGTTTCCTCCCAAAGTCTGAAAACATGTACATTAGGTTGATTGTTGATTCAATTGCCCATAGGAGTGAATGTGTGTGTGAGTGGTTGTTCGTCTGTGTGTGGCCCTGCGATGGACTGGAGACCTGTCCGGGGTGTAATTCTGCTTCTCGCCCTATGTGTGCTGGGATAGGCTCTATCAGACCCCCGTGCCCCCGAATTAGGGAATAATCAGGTAAGAAGATGAATGAATGGAATGAATGAATGGAATGAATGAATCAAGCCGGTGGCAATTGTGGCAAGGAAAATCTCCCTGGAACCTTGAGAGTAACTAGACTTAGAGGGGAAACCACCCTCGTCTTGAGAGAGAGAGAGAGAGAGAGAGAGAGAGAGAGAGAGAGAGAGAGAGAGAGAGAGAGAGAGAAAATTGTTGTATAAAATTCAACACCAAACCACCACCAACAATCTTTATTGATTTTTTCATTTAATGTTTTAAAGCTTTGCTCTTAAAGATAAACTAAATCAAAATAGTCTGGAAAAAAAAAATTATTTTATGCTAAACCTAAATCTCTGTAATCTGCACACCAAGCCTGTTGTGCACAAAGTAACCGTAGCAAAAAAAAAATAAAAAAAAAAGATGTTGGCAAGATTGCTTTTCACATGATTAGTTGAATTAATATGTGTGTTGTAGTCATACAAACAAATGCATAATCGGTTCAGTTTGTTTGCTACATGCTGCTGAAATGCTTGCAATGCTCCTGTGCTGTCATCAAAACAATAGGAGGTGACACAATTTGTACAAATAATAAGCCACCTTCTTAATTAGATGCAATTAGAAAAGCTTCCAGAATTTACAATGGATCGCCTGAAATTAGACGCATTTATACAGCACTAAGTAACAATTTTAAAATCAGCAAAAAGATGCCAAATGGCTTGTAACAGAGCTCTCACTAGACTCTAGCCATGTCCCTCAAGCTTATCCTAGCTTTAATCACTTCCTCTCTGTTCTCAGCATTCTTGAACTGCCACTCCAAATCGCTGAAACTCTTTGCAGTTAAAACCTCAATTTCCAATTTTAGAGAAAAGCATCACATTATGTTATGTGTCATAATTATCTTTCACTCTTTAAAACTGCTTTGAGGTAATGTCAATTGTAAAAAATGCTATAGAAATAAAATAAACTGAATTGAATTGAATTAGGTTGTCTAGAATTCCAAAAGTCTATTCTTCTCACAATTAAAATATATAATACAATTATAAAGCTGAAGGCTAATTTTGTTGTAGGATTAAACAGTAGCTTACGTCCATATCACTCCGCATTGTTCTTCAGAGAGAAAGAGTGAGTGAGAGAGAGAGAGAGAGAGAGAGAGAGAGAGAGAGAGAGAGAGGTGACAGGACAGGTCATAAAGATTTATCGAAACATGTACAACAGTGGGTGGCGCGGTGCGAAGTGGATAGCCTCACAAAAAGAAAGTCCTGTGTTTGATTCCTAGGCCGGGGATCTTTCTGTGCAAAGTTTGCATGTTCTCCCCGCGCTTGTGTGGGTTTCCTCCGGGTACTCTGGTTTCCTCCCACAGTCCAAAAATATGCAGATTAGGTCGGTTGGTGATTCTAAATTGTCCATAGGAGTGAATGTGTGTGTGTCTGCTTGTTTGTCTGTGTGTTGCCAGCAGACCCCTGTGATCCTGAATTAGGGAATAAGCGGGCAAAAAGATGAATGAATGAATGTACAACAGTCGAATCACTTGAAAAGGAAGTCATTGAGGAGGAAGAGCAGAAAAAATAATAGCATTATGTAGAGTCTGGGTTGACTGATTGCTTGTTCAGTATGGAGGTATGCGTGTCGTAATCACTTCAGCCAAAAAAGATCAGATTCCATGCAGTTTTGATGTTCACATTGTGGCCTAAAACATAGATAGTGTGAATGTAACTATGCTTTTAATAGCAGTAGGGCTATGGATAACCTCAGAGCGAACATGAAGGTCAGCGTGGAAACAAATTATGCAGTGAAATTGTATAAACAGGAACGGATACAAATGAGCAAACCAGGAAATAAGCAAAGTTCACCATATACAAAGAACTTTGTACAAGATTAAGCAACAATTTTAGACAGACAGTCAGGTGACGGCAGGGACAGCTGTACTCTACTAATAAAGACTAGACTGTATAAGCAGGTCATTGCCTGACCAATAGATTGTCACATCCTTAATATGGCATTACACTGTCATTGCTGTGGTATTATTACAGTAAGTTTATGCAATGCCAGGACATTCATTTCTGAGGTGCCTTGCATTCTTGTCAAGATCGTGTATTGATGATAAGAATTGAAATACAGTGTATGGAAATAAGTAATTTCCAACTCATCCAAAAGATTATCATTAAGGTTTATGTCTATACTCCATAGTGGTCAATTCATGTGTGAAAATAGTGTATGAATTTATGCCTGGTGAAATAAAATCTTAAAACATGCTCAAGTCATCATCTATTAGATAATTAATAGGTTTCATTTTTGATTAACTACAGAATATAGCACTGCCACCATAGGCTTTGATAGCAAGTACTAAATATACTTTTTATAATTATTGGATGGATGGATGGATGGATGGATGGATGGATGGATGGATGGATGGATGGATGAGAAGAGAAGAGAAGAGAAGAGAAGAGAAGAGAAGAGAAGAGAAGAGAAACTTCTGTTGTCTAATTAATCAATTTC
>JAOTRA010107972.1:0-10697 GCA_026260255.1 Pseudolaguvia tuberculata
CCGCATATTTGATTTGGCGCAGTTTTACGCTGGATGCCTTTCCTAACGCAACCCTCCCTATTTATCCGGGCTTGGGAATGCACTGGCTTGTGCAACCCTAATAGCTGGGTTGGGTGAGAGATGTAAATAAGAACCCAAAAACCACTGTGGCTGAGAGTGATGCAGAGATGCAGTCGGGAGATGGGAAAACAGTCAATCACTGCAACCCGACGGAAAGACACATGAAAAAACATCTGAAGGAGTCCAAGATGCTGAGAAATAAGATTTTTTGGTCTAATGAGACCAAGGTAGAACTTTTTGGCTTTAATTCTAAGCAAGTTGTAAGTAGAGAAAATCAGATAGTGCTAATCACCGGTCCAATACAATCCTAAAAGTGAAGCATGATGGTGGAAGCATCATGCTGTGTGTGGTTTTTTTTTTAGCTACAGTGACAGGACGATCGGTTGCAAAGAAAGATGGGAAAAATGAATGTGGCCAAGTACAGGGACACAGAGAAGTATGCACACAGATAAAATGAAGTGGCTTCACAACAATTTCGTGACTGTTCTGGAATGGCCCAGCCAGAGCCCTGTCCTAAACCCAATTGAGAACCTCTGGAGAAACCTAAAAACAGAGGAATGGCAGAGAATCCCCAAATCCACGTGTAAAAAAACATGTTGCATCTTTCCCAAAAAGTCTCATGGCTGTATTATAAGGGTGCTTCTATTAAATACTGAGCAAAGAGTCTGAATATTTAGGACCATGTGATTTCATTTATTATTTTCTAATAAATCATCAACAATTGTCCGCAAGATGGCGGACATACCCAGGCCGCACCAGATGATACCCTGGAAAATTGTGAGGGAGAAGCCAGTGACTATCTTTAGTTAAGTCCAGCAAAGGGTTCAAACATATGGCAGAGACTTTATCAAAAAAAAATAAATGTCAAACTATTCACGCTCAACAACTAGAGAATTGCAAGTCCTGGCTGGATGAGATCGAAAGAAGAATCACCTCAGCAAGAGGAGTTAACTGAAAATATGCAGGCGCGTGTTCTAACCCTTGAGAGTAAAGTTGCGTTACTTACTTAGCACATAGACGATTTAGAGAACAGAGAACAGCGCGCAAATATTCACATTCTCGTCTTACCATAGGGGGCAAAAGGTTAAAACAGTGTCTCATTTCCCCAAAAATGGATCCTGGAGTTTCTTTATCTGCAGACTAAAGGAGGCTACATCAAGATTGAAAGGGCTCACCACACTTTAGTGCCCAGAACAGGTGTCAAGGAGAGTCCCAGACAAATGGTCGGAGATAAACAGATGATTCTTGATGCAAGTAGAAAGTTATATATGGATAGAAACCTGCGGTTTGAGAACAGTAAGATATATTTCGATCAAGATTTCGCCGCCGCGGTACTCCGAAAGCACAGGGAATTTGATTCGGTTAAACCTAGGCCTTACTAAGCGTTTGTTATTCTTTGTTCTCATGACTATTGGATTATCGACTTTGCTCTGGACCTTGACTTCTCTTTTGGATTACCCTTTGGATTGGTTGCCTTCCTCTTCCCTCTTCCCTAATAAAACTCGTGTTTTACTGCATAATGGATTATTCTTCTTTGCTTACAGCTCGCACATCACAATTTGAAAGAGAGAGAGAGAGAGGGAGGTAAAAAGGAGTACAAAAATTAGAAGCAAGAATGAGGGTAAAAAGAAATTACAAACAGAAAGAGCCATTGCACAGGGGGTATAAGCAACATCTGTCAAAAAGAATTCAATCTGTTCCAGTGAATGGATCATCCCACATGAGAATGAAGGCGTGTTTGTTTGAGAAAGAGAGAGAGACAGAGAGAAAAGCAGGGTGACAGTAAGTAGAGTGCAGATCGATAATGGAGCGAAAAAATTGTCTCATCTTTACTTCATGGCCTGCTGTGTCACACATTGTTCCTCTAACACATCTTTAATTAATCTAATCTCACCCTGCTGAAGAGAGAGAGGGTGGAAAAGAACAAGCAAGAATAAGAGAGAGCAAACAGAGCCAGCACTTGTTTGTCCTCACACCTTTCACACTTTCTCCGAGTGATGTCATCCAAGAGACCCCAGAGTAGGTGGAGGACATGCCGGTGAATTATTCATTAACACTGCCCTCTGTACCTATGAGTAATGAGACCTGGGAAGCTTTACCCGTGGAAAGTCCTATCACCTCTGCCATTCAAAGACTGTTAGGGCATGGTTTACAGAGATGAAACTAACGGATAGACACCTGCAGTTGTTGAACTACAAAGGTTCCACCCACGCTCATTGATTAACCAAATCCTGCTCACATCTCACTCAATAAAAAAACACCATTGTTTTATGTTTCTTAGGAAATTCTTGAATAAATGTCTCTCTCTCCCTCTCTCTCTACACATTAACTATTTATTAATAATAAATTATTATTATTATTATTATTATTAATAAAGTATTAATACCACATTAACTAAGGAGAAACACCTTAAAATCATTAAGCAACAACCAATGAAAATAAAACACGGACAAAGGGATCAAGTGACAGGAAGTAAACAAAGGCAAAAACAAAAAATAAGATCTCAAAATATAAAGCATGAAATAAACATGACATGATTTAAGAAACATAAATTTACCATGAAATCGTGAAACAAGAACAAAAACGTGGAACAATATCAGAACCAAAACCTTACACTATTAAAACATTACATATATTTGTTAAAATGGTTAATTATAGGACTTAAAATAGCAGTATCCAGCAGTTTGGGGTATAGGAATAAGAATTTTGTAAATTGTCTGCTAATATGAGCTAAGTCTTTCATTAAAACACATTCGGCAAAAGCAAAATGTGTTTTAAAAGTACTTTTGACAAACATTAATCAAAGCTAATGAGTGTCAAAAGTGCATTTATCATAGACAATAATAGTGTCCACATTAGTATAAGTTTAACAGGGTCTTCAATTTGACCTTACTTTAGAAAAATGCATACATAAAGCTCATTGCAGTCCAATTATTATTGTCTGAACACACATGAGCTTTGCACAAGAGTGCAGTAAACAGTTATTTCCCCATCTACTATTTTATATATAGCTCCTACCCTCTGGCAGTGTATTCATTGCTGCCACTGCAAGCGATGCAAGTCACATCAGTACTTAGGCAGTGCCATTAACCAGCGACCAGCCAGACAGATTTAAAAGTTGTGCCCTGAGGTATGAACCTATGAAAATACAGTGTTTGGTGGCAAATCACTTACTGAATCCAAATTAAACAGAAAAGAGATAGAAAGTGTCAGTGTATCTGAATTTTTTTCTCTGCACATCATTTACAGTTATTTAAAAGAGAGCTATTGGCTCATACAAAACTAATTGATGGCCAGCCACCACAAGAGGTTGTCCTCTCCTGAAAATTTACTTTGTGAACTGATCTCCGGATTTGATATATCAAGCGCGGTATTTAAACTGCCACTTTTGTTTTTTGGGCACAAAGTATTGTTTCTGCCTTGTTACATACCAAGCGTTTGTTTCCTAGCTAGTGATTTCACGTTTCAATTTAAAACTAAATCTGTTTGTATATTTTCTGCCTGTGGACTTGTGTCTGCACATGACTCACAATACAAGTCTGTGGATGGCTTATTGCGAGTTAATTTTGTGTCCTAAATTTACATTTACAGCATTTGGCAGGTCTACTGTGATTTTTATAAATTTATAAACCCTTAGTTTTCCATTTGCATTTAAAACTAGACTATGGTGGGAAAGAAATAAATATACAAAAAGATCTTATTATGAAAATTAAACAACACTCTAAAGGTGTTCAATTCCTAGCAATGCTGTTTGTCTTGCTGGGTCCTCAAACAATAGCTATAATGTTGCATACTTTTTTTGGATGGAGCAACTACAGAGCAAGTACAAAAAGCTGATCAGTCTATGGAAACCTTTACATTATCTGAAAGAATGAACAGGTAAAAAAAAATTAAGCCTGCTGTGGGAATTGAGGCTTTTAAAGTGAAACGAGTGGATAGACAAGCGGTCAAACAGAAACATGCCCGAATTTACAGTGCATGGAGTTATGGGTAGTAAAGCCACTTGGGAGCGAGTCATGCAAGCAGCAGGATGTAAAAAGCACAAGGCAGCACTTACAGCTCCTGACTGCAAGGAATGTTCAACGAACAAGCTGGAGAAGGAGCAATCATTCCTTTCTGCTATTCGTCTCAAAGCTTGGCGCAAATTCAGTGATGCATAAAGTACAGAGTGCAGTGAAGAAATTTAAGGGTTAGAATGAGAACGCTGATAATCTGATATAAGCTAAGAGGAGAATTTCTGGAGGAACGAAGATGGGAATGGTAATGATCCACTGAAATATAGTACATAGTAGAGAGCATATGCATTATGCATCAGTTTAAACACAAACACACTCGGAGACAGCCAGGACTTGGACATTACAGTCTCCAGAGACCCAGAAATTTGCAGTTAGTTTCTTTCACATAGTACAGTTCAGAAATAGATAAGGATATATAAAGAATATACTGTATATTTCAGCTAAAGAATGAGTGTTTCAGAGCTGCACAGCACCATTCCCAATAGTGCCAATTTTTTTACTGTTGTTTCTAGTTCTGGAAACCATGGACATGTAACCTGTTACGTCTGAAGACGTATATCGTTTTGGTTTCTGTGTTGTGCCTGCATGTTATGATTTTGACATTGTGTGCAGTCTCTTTCTTTTGCTATGTGTCTCTCTCTCTGTCCTCATTAAGCAGAGCTTAATTGGAACCAGCTGCAGGTGATTTGCGTGACCTGGAGAAGCCTTAAAAAAGGAGAAGCAGCACAGAGTCAGAGGAGCTTCTGTTGAGTGTGTTGCTAAGCGCCATTGTTGTCAGTTGTCTCTTTGCCTTAAAATCTGTGAAATATTGTGTTGTGAATAGCTTTGGTGGTGGTTATTTGAAGTTGGGGGTGTGTTTGTTTAAGTGTTGTGTCACATTCTTAATTTTATGTCACCTTCACGGTTTGTAAATAGATATTGTTGGTAGTTTTTGTATTGTTAGTTTTTGAAGCGAGTAGGTTGGGGATTGCCTTTTTGGTTTGATTAACTTTTCTCCTGGTTTTTGTCAGTTAGGGAGATAGGGAAGGACTTGTGTATTTTCTTTCATAGTGTTATTTCTTTGTTAGGTAATTTAGCAGGGTTTTCCTTCTTAGTCTTAATTTTTGTTTGTTATTTTGGCCTTGATCCCCCTCTGAAGACTGAAGCTTCTTTTCTAAGTTACAGAAATAAATGTGTAACTTGCATATTCTTGTTTATTATTATTATTATTATTATTTTCTTGTCACGGCCTCCCAACCTAGACTGGTGAGGTCGTAACAAACCTAAAACATTACTCCATAATACTGAGCGACAAAAAATTAGTATTTTAAGTAGAGCAATCCTTGATTACATCCTGTTAGATTAAATTGTTAGACAATCATTACAATCACACCTATTTTTATGTGTACATGATAAATGTATAGCTATATAGTATAGAACTAAATTTTATAGAATAGATATAAATCTCTTTGTAATTTATTTAAGCAAATATATAAATCTTAGGCTTCTTTAAATTTTCCCACGCAGATGCGGTCTCCTGTAATGCACGAATGCTTGATTTTTGTTTAGAGCAATGCACTGGGTGGGATAGCTACTAGTCGAGATATTAAACTAAGTTGAAATATAGCCAGAAGAGACAATTCGGCTCATCCCATCTCCACTATTACCAATGAAATAGCCAGATTGCTGGCCCAAGGTTAAGGTTTTCAGCGCCTCATCTCCACATTGACAAAATTACATTTTCCCTGCCTTTGCACTCCCCTGGCTCATAGTTCAGACATGACCTGTAGAGATGGAACCCTGTATCACAATGCATCTGGAACACAACGTCTATGTGTAAGTGTGTTCGTTTGAAAAAGAAAAGAACAAGAAAGTTAATGAGAGAGCAACTCAGACAGAGACAGGAATGGACATGGGGTAAAAATATACAAAACCTCTCCATACAGAGGTGTGGACTGATGATTTAGATTAGCACCAAAGCACAGTACAGTCTGTTACCATGAGCATGTCGGCAAGACACTGTGTCTGTGTTGTAATTGCTTTATCTCACAGAAATGTGTTTTTTTTCCTGCTCAGGATTATATTATAAATACAATCTCGCTTATACATACAATGCAAGTTTACATCAAAGATATTCAAACAACTGTTTTATACATACAGTATACTTAAACTACTTTCATCCATTTTCAACCATTTTCATCAAAAATAATAACCAAGTAAAATTCTCATTTCAGTGACTTTTAACAAAGAGACTGATGTTTACGCCAAAGTAATTAGTTTAATAAACTGCTGATCTCAGATTTTCACATACATAACCCATAAAATTAAAAACCTTCAGCGCCTGGTGATTTTTCACATAAATGTATCTATGGCTCTGAATTAGCATTTTCACCCTTAATCACTGTTTGGGATTGTTTTAGTTTGCGGATATAGTAGACTCTGTTTGCAAGTGCCTTTTGCAAGCTCCTATGCCAACTGCTTGGCATAGTGAACTTGATGGTTTATTTTTTTTATATTTACATTTACAATTACAGAATTTGGCAGACACCTTATTGCGAGTGATCAATTATGGGTTAAGAGACTTGCTTAGGGGTTTAGTGGTTGCTTTATGGTGCTGGGAATCGAACCATGGTCTTTCTAAGCCACCATTTCCCATAAATATCAAAATTGACAAAAATTACTGGAACAAAATCAAAACAGCATGAAATGTAGTGAGTCATGTGAAACAATTAGGACGCCCTATTAAATATTCAGTTCTTTATTAACATATCAATGGCAAATTGAGTTTTCAATTTTCTCTGGAAAAGAACTGAATTGAACTGAAAAGTAACTTAACTGTACATAAACAATGTTTTACTCATTAAACAAAAGATTGATGAGTAAGAACTAAATGAGTATTCTAACTTAGTACATCCTACCCCTTAAGCTAGTGTTAGCTACTTTGGCTGAAAAAACCTCACTGAGGTTTCTTGTAGCCATCTACCAGTCTCTGACATGAGCCTAAAGAAGTTTGTCACACTCCTTCTTTCCCATTTACAATGTTTGAGAGGTTTCTTACATGTACAGCACATTTCAAGTCGCCACACAGCATAAGTATTAAATAAATAAAGGACGCCAGGAAATATGGTTGAGCAGCTATGGCATGACTTAACACTGTGCTATAAAAAGAGTATCGAAGCTTTTATGTGCATTTTCTTACTTCATTGGAATTCATTTGAACTTAACACGTCCTCTCTTTCTCCTAGTAATTCAATTTTACTAATTACAGCTCATAATCTTGAATGCTGTCATAGAGAGATACCATAATTGTATTGTCCCATCCATTAAGTACTGTAATGGTGGTACAGTGGTGTGGGGAATCTGACCGTTTACTTTTTCAATTCACACATACAATAGGTCTCTTTCTCTTTCTCTCATTTTATCTTTCTTTATCTCACTCTCCTCCTCTCTCACACAAACTGCAGCACTGGCAGTGTCCATGGCTCCAATCAACATGATTTTACATAACGTTGGAGCGGTTTGACCTCTGTGATACAATTTAAAAAGCACCTACTCCGTGTCGGTGCTATCCAGAGTAACTGTAGAAATGGTTAAAGGCTTTAGCACAGGCTTGGAGACTGGACTTATCAACCTGCGTTAAGAAAACATCAAAAATCTACATTCACATTCAGTGCACACAAAGCGTTTAATGACATCCTAAGCAATATTATTTGTGGAATAAAGAATGTGTCCTCTCTCTTGGCATTAATCTCCTTGGCTGTCTTGTATTACTTACACACAATACAGAGTTACTGTATAATAAATTTAAGAATTAATAAAAATCTTAAAGCAAAAAGAAGTAACTTCAGTCATGGATATTAAAGCTCCGTTTCTGTTTGTTAGCTCTGACTCTCTTTACTCAGAGGTGAATGCATTTAAACACTGCATACCTCAGAAAAATAAAAAAAATTAATTATGATTACAACAAAAGAGTATAAATACACAAATTTGTTTAATATACGTTTTCTAAAAATAATGTATACAGTAGGTATGGGAAGTATTCAGAGCCCCTTAAAATCTGTACTACTTGTTATATTGCAGCCATTTGCTAAAATCATTTAAGTTCACTTTTTCTTCATTAAATGTACACACAGCACCCAATATTGACAGAAAAACACAGAATTGTTTCTCAAACCAGATTATTTTATTTCTCACCATCTTAGAAAACTCTATGCAGGCATTCTTGAACTGAGGAGAGGCTTCTGCGGGCCACTATGACATTAAGCCCCGACTGGTGGAGGGCTGCAGTGATGGTTGACTTTTTACAACATCATCTGACGCTCAGCCACAATGATCTTTAGGTTCTTCTTTACCTCCCTCACCCAAGCTCTTCTCCCACGATAGGTCAGTTTGGCCGGACGACCAGCTCTACGAAGGGTTCTGGTCATTCTGATCTGTTTATGCCATTGTGCTCTTAGGAACCTTAAGTGCAGCAGAGTTTTTTGTAACCTTGGCCAGATCTGTTCCTTTGACCTCATAATTCTCATTTGACAGGTGTTAAGTATCAATGTGGTTGAGCTCCAGAGATACAGTAAGAAGTCAAATCAGTATAATCAAACACAGCTGGACTTAAATGAAGGTGTAGAAACATCTCAAGGATGATCAGAAGAAATGGACAGCATTCGAGTTAAATATATGAGCGCAACAGCAAAGGGTCTGAATATGATTTATTTCTTTTTAATAAATCAGCAAAAATGTCAACAATTCTGTGTTTTTTCTGTCAATATGGGGTGCTGTATGTACATTAATGAGAAAAAAAATGAGCTTAAATAATTTTAGCAAATGGCTGCATTATAACAGAATGAACAATTTAAGGGTGCCTGAAACCTTTCTGTACGCACTGTACATAATACAAATTCCATAGCCCACACTTAAACATTTTCTATTCTATGCTATTTGTGTTAATAAATCAGGTTGATCAAACAAAGTAAGGCCATTATAAAAATATTTAAAGATCCATTTTTGAAGAATTGGATGCCTAAACACAATGTTTTCTCAAAAACTGGTGTAATTTTCGGTGTTGTCAAATATGAATAGATTAAAAACCAGGCCAAGGACGTCGCCCGGTATGGCGCAACTGGGGACCCATCCTGGAGCCAGGTCTTACCCCACGGGTCTTGTTCGGACTCAGCCCAAAGGAGTGGCATGGGGCCGACCTCCTGTGTACTCACCACCTGCAGGAGGGACCGTAAAAAGAGCCGGTGCATTGTGGATTGAGTGGCAGTTCCTCGGCGGCCCGATCCCTGGACATGGAATTTGGCTCTAGGGACATGGAATGTCACCTCGCTAGGAGGGGGGAGGGGGGGGGGATTGGTTGAGCTTGTGCAGGAGGTAGAAAGGTAACAACTGCATATAGTTAGGCTTGCTTCCACACACAGTTTGGGCTCTGGAACCCAACTTCTTGAGAGAGGCTGGACTCTCCACTACTCTGGTGTTGCTCACAGTGAGAGGCGGCGGGCTGGTGTGGGCGTGCTCCTAGCCCCCCAGCTTAGCCGGCAGGTGTTGGAGTTCACCCCAATGAACAAGAAGGTTGCTTCACTGCGCCTTTGGGTTGGGGATAGGTTTCCCACTGTTTGTGCCTATGGGCCAAATGGCAGTGCAGAATACCCAGGCTTCTTAGGATCTATAGAAGGAATGCTGGAAAGTACTCCGACTGGGGACTATGTCATTCTACTGGGAGACTTCAATGCTGACGTGGGCAATGACAATGATACCTGGAGGGGAGTGATTGGGAGGCACGGCCCCCCCGATCTGAACACGAGTGGTGTTCTGCTGTTGGACTTCTGTGCTAGTCACAGTTTGTCCATAACAAACACCATGTTTGAGCATAAGGGTGTCCATCAGTGTACATGGCACCAGGACACCCTAGGTCGGAGGTCAATGATCGACTTTATAGTTGTATCATCTGATCTCCAGCCGTATGTCTTGGACACTTAGGTAAAGAGAGGGGCGGAGCTATCAACTGATCACCATCTGGTGGCGAGTTGGATCCGATGGCGGGGAAGGAAGCTGGACAGGCTTGGCAGGCCCAAACGTATTGTTAGGATCTGCTGGGAACGTCTGGCAGAGTCCCCTGTTAGAAGGAACTTCAACTCTCACCTCCGGCAGAGCTACGACCGGAAACCGTGGGAGGCTGGAGATATTGAGTCTGAGTGGACCATGTTCTCTCAGAAGCTTGGTTCGCATTGCCGGCAATAAGTCAAACTTGTTCCCAGTGCGTGTTGGACTCCGTCAGGACTGCCCTTTATCACCGGTCCTGTTCATTATCTTTATGGACAGGATCTCTAGGCGCAGCCAAGGTCAGAAGGACCACAGGATTTCATCTCTGCTTTTTGCAGATGATGTTGTACTGTTGGCTCCATAAAGTCAGGACCTTCAGCGTGCACTGGGGCGGTTTCCTGCCGAGTGTGAAGCAGCCGGGATGAGAATCAGCACCTCCAAATCAGAGACCATTGTTCTCAGTCGGAAAAAGATGGGTTGCCAACTTCAGGTTGGTGGTCTGAGCTTGCCTCAAGTGGAGGAGTTCAAGTATCTCGGGATCCTGTTTACGAGTGAGGGAAGAATGGAGCGAGAGATTGACAGGAGGATTGGTGCATCTTCTGC
>JAOTRA010108010.1:0-10695 GCA_026260255.1 Pseudolaguvia tuberculata
AGAATCCATAATGCAGAGAAATGGTATCAACAGGTTTATTTTGGGAGAGGGAGTGGGAAGGCAAACAAATCCAAACATCAATCCAAAGAGTAGTCAAAACGAGTTCCAAAGTCAAAATCCAAGAGTACAACCAAAGTCAATTTAATAAACGCTCAGTAAGGCCTAGGGCAACAATACTTCGCGATGGCCTTCAGAGAACCACCTGCTTTTATAGGCGGCCTCTGCGGGCGGTCCTCCGAAGACATAGTCCTTACAGTTGTTTGTAGAATTCGGTCCCCTTTATACAACTTCATATTTTAAGTGGTCCACAAACTGAAATTCACAAAGCAATAAACCATTTTGCAAATTGTACAATCTCATAGAAATCAACTATTCAGACATTTAAATTTCTTTTTGTAGATAAAAAACAATATAACGTTGTGCTAAAAAGGGTAAAGGAGACAGTCAAGAGTGATTGTCAAAAAGAGGATTTGTTAAGCAGATCTGCTACAGGGTTTGGTGATATGTGTGAAGAGGACTACATTCCTACAGTAAGTGTACCTCTAAACATTTAATAGATTTTTGGCAATGTTATTTTAATGGACTATTGATTATACCTGATTTAAGCTGTAGAATCATGTAGAATGGTGTAGATGATGATGTTTTACATGAAATGTCCAGAAATATATTTCTTATAATAATAAATAATTTTTTCTAATATTTATACCGCCATTGACCTTACAGTTAATTCATACCTTGAAGCATAATCTGTATACATGATTTGATTCATTGCATTGTTACAACACTTTTTGATGGATAAGGTGTTAGACTAATACCAGAAAGACCGGGGTTCGAATCCCACCTCCACCAAGCAACCACTGTGGGCCCTTGAGCAAGGCCTTTAACAAACAATTGCTCAGTTGTAAAAAAGAGACCAAATGTAAGTCGCGCTGCATAAGAGCGTCTGCCAAAATGCCTGATAAAAGGCGGCGAACTGGGCTCCGCCCCCACACGGTGTCAGCAGATGAGGCTCCGCCCCCAAGCTGTCAAAACCCTACTGACATGTTTGGCGTCGTCGTCCTGGCAACTAGGTTACCAGGGCGATAACGTAGTATTTAAGGTGACGTGGCGGTAAGCTCAGGTGTGGGTTATTGTAAATGTACGGCGTTTGTACAATCTTTGGATATTTTGGAACTTTGGACTTTTGGATGTGTGTGTGTGTTCCCGTTCTGTATTTTGTTTGTTTGGCTTTGTGTATCACTGACTGTATATATCTGCACCCTGCACTATAATTAAAGTATCACCCTTCACTGAATTATGGATCCGGCTCTCTTCTCTGGGCTCGCGGCGTCGTTACACCTAACTGTATGTAGATTTGTTAATGTACTTCAAATCTGTAATTTAGCATTTTTCGCCCATCTTAAGCTGCTCAAGCCTTTCTTTTTTTAAAGAATATTTGATATCAAATGTTATTTATTAACAGATTTACAATGTTAACCAAATGATTAGGATTTTAAAGAAGCTTTTGCCCTCTGTATACTCGCTGATACTTTTTTAGGTAGAGTTGCAGGTAGTTTTCTTGTAGCATCTTGGATATGTTGTCACAGTAATTCTAGATTTAGTCCATCTCTGTTTTTTCTGTCTGGCTGATGACCAGATGAAATCTCTGTGTGGAGCACGGTCTATTGTACTGCTCTGTTGTCCCTCTTTTAGTTGGTACCACAAGTTAGTAATTTGTAGAAGTTGGTAAGGAAAATATAAATGTTATAGGATATAGTAATTACAAAAAGTTTAAAAGTGTACTTTCTTTTTCTGAATGACTTTGTTTTTCTCCATGTGCAGTATGATGCTCTGCTACAAATAGAGTTTGAGCGGATCCTAGTCCAGGAAAATGCTTTAGTCACTGAGCAATACCATAGAGACTCTGTGCAAAGTAGTATACCAGAATCCATTTTTAGCACATGGCGGAAAAAGTGCAGAAGGTAATATTACAAAACATTTGAGATTTTTATGCTTTCATTAAAAAGTAAATTGTTTATTAATATACTATCTGTTCAGGTTTATTTTGCCCGAGTATCTTCTGGATTTTGGTTATGTGATTCTTGGCTCTTTCTCTATTCACATTGTCAAAGTGACAAACACTGGGCCTCTACCAGTGTCTTTAAGAGCTGATAAACGCTCTCTGGTGGGCACAGGTTTGTTTCTTCTGTTTATACTTTAGCTTTTTAAGTGTGCTCTTTGTGTTTTTGAGATACAATTGCAAAATGATGTACACAACATTTTTTCCCACTTTTAAGGATTTAGTACAGAGTTGGACAAGATAAATAACTTACCCTACGGTGAGACAGAGACATTTGAGGTAAAGTTTAATACACAAAGTGCAAATCTAGAACTCGGGGAGATTTGTACTGACTTATACATACAGGTACGTTTGTGTTTTTATGTATAAATCTGTAGTCACTGCTGTACATAAAAATAAGTGGTTTTTGATTATTATTATTGGTTATATAGGGATGCCCAATACTCAATATGTAACTATCCTAGTGCACATAGGGAGAGAAGCAGGGGTACACCCTGGACAGGTTGCCAGTCCATCCAGGGCACACAGACAAACAACCACTCACACATACACATTCACTTCTATGGGCAATTTAGAATCACCAATCAACCTAATGTCCATGTTTTTAGACTGTGGGAGAAAAACAGAGTACCCGGAGAACATGCTCATTCCCAGCCTTGGAATCGAACCTGGGACATTATTGTGCTAACCACTACACCATCGTGTAGCCTGAGTAAAATATCTGAAAATAAAAGAGAACACAGAGAAATAGCTGCTACCAAAAACCTACAAAATGATAGACTAATAACCTATAACCTAGGAGGCATACAAATAATTCTACATCTTAAAAAAGTACAGGAATGCATATCTGTATTGACCAGAAAAAAATTATCAGTACTCTGTGTGTCTATGTAATGATTCAGTCTTATTTGTATCCATGATGCAGAAGCTCAGTTTACAATTTAGAAGTTTACAAATAGGCAGAAACGTAGTCACAGAACAAGCATATGTTGGTACACGGAGAAACAGATAATCTAGGCATGGTGAACTGTGTGGAAATCAGGGATTAATGAGGGATCCAGAATGTCAGCAGCCTTTACCGAATACTGCTCCTCAGGCCCATACCCCTCCCAATCCACAAAATATTCCAGGATACTTCTCTTTCTGTGAGAATCGAGAATTTTATGGACGAAATAAGCAGGCCGCTATCTAGTTCGATGAGACCAGGGGTGCTGGGTGGAGCAGAGCCTGTTTTTGCGCATGGCAGGCATAATGGATTTGGTAAGACATGGGGAGTTGGAGACAGTATGTACATGACCTTGTTGATTTGATGCAGAATCTTGAATAGGCCAATGTACTTGGGGCTAAGCTTTTTACTGGACAGCTTGAGAAGTAGATCCCTAGATGATAACCAAACCAGATCTCCCGGGTAAGTTGGATGGGGGAGACGATGGTTTACATGTAAAGCGCTGAGTGTTAATGGCTGTTTGTAAATGCACATGGACACTCTCCCATACTTTCCCTATCCGCTACCGATGCAGAGGAGGCGTACTCACCCAACCATGGAAACAGGGGTGGCTGATACCCCAACACACATTGAGATGGAGTCAGACTGGTAGAAGAATTGGTCAAGGAGTCTTGGGAGTAATTGGCCCAGGGTAGGAACTCGCTCCACCAAAACTGTTTCAGGGCAAAGTAGGACAGAAGGTACCGCCCAACTCCTGGTTTGACCTGCCCATTTGATTGAGGGTAATAATTGGAAGACAGACTGACATTGATATCCAGTTTCTTGCAAAAATACGTCCAGACCTTGGATGTAAATTGGGGGCATTGCCTGGAAGTGTCAAAAGCGGTGGGTAGGGCTTTAAGAGGTATCAGACGACAGGCCTTGGAGAAGCAGTCTAGTATGGTCAGGATAATTGTGTTCAGGTGAACTTGTGCTTTAAAAGGTTGCCTTCTCTGCAACATCTGTCCAGACTAACTATTTAGGTTTGCCCTTTAGAAGAGACGTAGCGTTACGCGGTTTGACTAAAGTTCCTAATAGAAGTTCATTAGAATCAAAGCCTAGGAACCTCTGAAGCTCCTTTACGCTAGTGGGAGTGGGCCAATCCCTAACTTCTTGGACCCGACTAGACTCCATCAAAACCCCTTGACGTTGTAAAGAAGCCGATTGGGCCAAGCCCCCCTCTGCGCCTGCACCTCAATCAGAGTCTTTGTCCTCCTCAGAGTCTTCGTCCTCCTCTTCACCTTACTCTTCATCCTCCTCTTCACAGTCATCTGCACCAGAGTCTTCATCCTCATCTGTGTCTTCATCCTCGTCTGTGTCTTCATCTTCACCTGTGTCTACATCAAAGACTTCATCGTTTACACTACCTGTTCCTTTTGAGTCCCCCGTGTGTCCTTTTGAGTCTCTCTCTGTCCCTCCAGGGTCCCTCTCTGTCCCTCCAGGGTTCCCCTCTGTCCCTCCAGAGTCTTCTTTGGTCCCCTCTGAGTCTCCTTTGATCCCCTCTGAGTCTTCTTTGATCCCCTCTAAGTTCCTTACGGTCCCCTCGGACCCTCTCGAGTCCCTCTCGGTCCCTACCAAGTCCCAAGAGTCCCTCTCGGTCCCTACTGAGTCCCAAGAGTCCCTCTCAATCCCTACCGACTCCCAAGAGTCCCTCTCTGTCCCTTCGGCATCCCTCTCTGTCCCCTCAGAGTTTGCTGTGTCCCCTCTGTTCCCTTTGGTCCCCTTAGGGCTTGGTTTATCCGCTTCGGTCAGATCAGAGTTAGGTTTGCCCCCTTCGGTCCCCTCAGAGTTAGGTTTGTCCCCTTTGGTCCCACCGGCGTCCCCTTTGGTCCCCTCGGCGATCCTTTTGGTTCCCTCGGCGACCCCTTTGGTTCCCTCAGCGTACCCTTTGGTTCCCTCAGCGACCCCAACGGTCCCTATCTGAAGCCCATTTGGCCCTTGCAGAGTTTCCTGAGGCCCCTTTGGCCCTTTCAGAATTTCCTGAGGCCCCTTCGGCCTTTGCTGAGTTTCCTCAGGCCCTTGCGGCCCCTTCTGAGTTTCCTCTAGCCCATTATATTATTATAGTATTATATGAACTTCTTAGGTCTACTTTAGTGAACAGTCTGGCCTTTTTAACTGTTACAAGGCTGCGGGGACTAGAGGTTGCGGATGCCAATATTTAACTGTAATACTATTCAACCCCTATTATCCTTATTATCCCATAATCCTTCTTGCCTACCAAAAATAAACCCGACACAGCTAGAAAGGCGTCTAAAGTGACAAATTCCGGCTGTGATACTGGGTAGATGAGACTTTTAGGAGGGCAGGTGTTGGGCAGGAGATCTATGCCTCAGTCATAGGGCCTATGTGAGGGAAGCTTAATGGCTCGTTCTTTACAGAACACCTCAACCAGGTCTTGGTACACACTAAGTACAATTGGCAGAGCAGTCTTTAGCAGAGTAGCCAGGGTAGGAGTTTTTAGGCTTGCTAGAGTGAAAGGATTGCAGGCAGGTAGATGGTCACTTGAGTATTCTTCTTTCCTGATAATGAGCACATGTGTGACTCGGTTTGCCACAGTAGAGGCACAGATTGAGTCTTCTTCTCCTATGTTTCTCCAACTCAGAAAGTTAAAATTTGGTTCCTCCTCCAGAGAATTTTGGGAAGAAACGAGTGCATGTGCTGACGTCACAAAAGGCGAGGCGGTAGCGTGATTACAGAGTAAATTATCGATCCTTATAGCATGCATAACAAAATTGTAATAAGAATTGTCCTCGCCGCGACAAACCAACTCAGCTTGCAGATTGAGATTTAGTCCTTGTTTAAATAAAGCTTTTAACACTACCTCGTTCATTCTGCTTGGCAACCCCAGGATCCTAAAGGCAATTGCATCTTCAGAAGCCAACTGAGTACCTTGGTGTGCAAATGCAAGTGCAGTAGTTGGGTGTAAGGGGCCTACTCTGGCTGATGGCAACGGGAGGGCGCCATTGCAGAATATTGAGCTTCTTCTGTTACTAGGCAATTAGGTGTGGCCACATCACAGAGACTCCATGTGAAGTAAAGTTTTTCCAAACTTACTGAGCATGCTAACAAACCCTCTCTCTCTCTGATTTACTGGCTTTTCCGACCCTTGGACCGTATCACGTTACCCCTTTGCTCTCTGACTTGGATTTGTTTGCTATCTGCTCTTTTGATTCTTGGAGAATAAACGTTTGTAAGTTAAACCTTGCTGTGTATCTGCATTTATGGACTCGGCTAACAACCGGGCGTCACCGCCCTCATGTTGGGCTATGTTAAGACCTCCCGCTGGGTGTTCAAACACTTCACGTAGTTGTTGCTGCGCAGCTGGTTATGGAATATTATCCTACACTGCTGGATGAACCTATCTCAGTTTTGGGGTCATCAAAAAGTTCCGAGGCGAGGCAGTGGCGGTGTCAGTAGCAGTCTGTTGTAGGTGCTAGTACAGGGTTTGCTATCACGTTTAGGCATTCATGAATGGCGCATATTGCTTGCGCATGCTTGTTCAATGTGGCTTGGTGAAATATTCTGTAACGTTTGGTTGTTGGATGAATCCATAATGCAGTCACTTAACTACTTACATTCAGCACTTAAACGTTTATTCAAAAGGTATACACAGACTATACACAGATCAACAATCCAAAGGTAGCAGGCAAACTTGTAAACGGTGAACAGGCAAAAGATCAAGAACCGCTTAGTAATGTCAAGCAAGGCAAAACTTTGCAACAAACTATGCTACTGATGTTTCTTAATTATGGCGCCTATGCCCTCTAACCTGGAACAGGCAATAAGTCCATTAGAAGTCGGGTGAAGGCACCCACATTTAGCAGTCAGGAGGAATAGTCTATTACAGAAGATCATGCTAAATTAAAGTTACAGTACATTATTTCTTTACAACACATCAACATTTTGGTCATTTTCTCCCTGTCCCAACTGATTGACTTGACATTAACTTAATATTTGACCAAAACAACTGCAGATTATGAATTGTAATCTAAAAATAAAATTGCATATGTTCTTTACATTTTATTTTATTATAGATTTTTATATTACTTTCAGCTGATGTGCACTAATTGATACATTATAATGTTCCAAAAAATACTTTTAATACCAAACTTTTTGTAATATATAGGTGTTGGGAGGTCCTACAGTTCAGGTGCATCTATGTGCAGTGGTCACAATGCCTTTCTTGACTGCCTCCGCTAGCATGTTAGAGTTTGGTAGTGTTCACTGTGGCATGTGCAAAGTGGTAACAATGCACTTGCACAATCCTCAGCAAGTTCCCTGCAAGTGGACCATCAAAGAGGAGGATCAGATGAAAAGGAAGGTAAAAATACTTTGTAGAATGTATATGCTTCATACACTGTGTACTGAATAAATTTTTTATTGTCTCACAACTCTGAGATTTACAGAGTAAATCCTGCACAAATCCATTACTTAATTAGTCCGATTGACAAGTCTGTGCCATGCAGCACATGCTAAATTGACATGAAAACCCCCACACACCAACATTGTGGTAATGTTTTTGACATTTTTATTGTTTCCCTGTCCGAGCCTATAGCAAAGAATGGAACACATTTAGCTTGTTGTAAAGTAATATTTACATTTACAGTATTTGGCAGACGCTCTTATCCAGAGCGACTTACAAAAGTGCTTTGAGTCTCTACTTACATTTATCAATAATGGTACCTAGGATTACAAGCAAATGAGCAAACCTGAAAAATTCTTAAGTTGGAAATGAATTTTATTTTTTATTTTTTTAAATGGTTAGCAGTCAGTCATTTTTTAAAGACAGTGTTTCAGCTGTTCTTACATTGTTGGGGAGTTCCACCATCTTGGTGCTAGAACAGAATACAGTCTTGATGTAGATTTACCTCGCATCTTCAGGGGCGGAGGGACCAGTCGAGAAGTGCTGTGAGATAAGAGGGTGCTACACCATTTTTGGCTTTGTAGGCCAGCATCAGTGTCTTAAATCACTTGAAGATGAATACTTTTAAATTATACTTTGTTGAAAGTCTTTTTCTAAGAGAAAAATCTGGGGTGTAAGAGATCCAGTTAAAATGATTGCAATGTAAAAAAAAAACCAAAATAAAAAGGTACAAATAAGTGCAAAAAATTACCATCTGTGGTTTCATAAGCATTAGCAGCACACAGAATTAAAAATCAATTTGCCTCCTCAAATACATACACAGTCTGGCATTTTTGCATAGACTAAAGGTTAGGTGTTTACATGCTTATGTTTATCTGTTTTATGATTTAACAAGTCATGTCACCTTTATTGGCATTTTATAGCACTTTATCAATTGTGATATCAATTTTATCAATCAGCTTTACAGAATCACAACATAAAGGAACAATGATAAACATTTATTTAAACACAAAACAAGATAATATTTGTAAATTCATTCATCTTCTTTCCTGCTTATTCCCGAATCCGGGGTCATGAGCGTCTGCTGCGCCTATCCTAGCACACATAGGGCGAAAGGCAGGGGTACACCACGGGTCGCCAGTCCATCTCAGGGCAACACATAGACAAAACCATTCACACATACATTCACTCCTATGGACAATTTACAATCACGAATCCACCTAATCTGCATGTTTTTGGACTGTGGGAGAAAACCGGAGTACCCGGAGGAAACTCACGCAAGCGCGGGGAGAACATGCAAACTCCGCACAGAAAGATCCCGGCCTGGGATTCGAACCTGGGACCTTCTTGTTGTGAGGCGACTGTGCTATATACTACGCCGCCCTATTTGTAAATTAAGAGACCTCAACTGAGCAAGCAAGAGTTTCTCCTCTGACCAGACATACAGTAGTTTACAGATGCAGATGGCCACATGGAAGCCAAGATGGGGGAACCTGCCTTATTGCTGAACTGAGCTGGTGGCGATGTTGAGCTTGAAATAACAAGAAAACTGATTATTTAATCTGATTACTGCCGCCTAACAATCCTTTGAATAGAAATGAAACAGATATGAATAATAAATAAGGTGTGTTTTATGCATATTCCAGAGTTTAGGCTCTAGATAAGAAAAGGATCTACCATCTGTATTTGATTTTATTATTATTATTATTATTATTATTATTATTATTATTACCAGATTGACAGAGTTTTGAGAGCGTAATGGACGTGAAGGACTCAGGTAATGAGGTGCTACACTGTTAAGGGTTTTTTTAATTTAGAATTTTAAAGTCTATTCTATATTTAATAAGGATGCAATTTTGACAGAACCAAGATAATATGATCATGCTTTCTGGTTCTGGATGCCTCAACCGTCTAGATAATTATGGGTACAGTGAATGCAAAGGAAAAGATACCAATAAAAAGCTGGTAAAAAATAATAACTTTGATTCAAATCACGGTAATGCACTTCCACTGATGCCAACAAAGTTAGAATATATTCAAAAACAGTCAACAAGCAGCACTAAATCTTAATAATCTAAATATTTGGCATTAACTAAATCTTTAGGATCAAAGACAGTTTAAAAACAGCCAGTTTAAAAGTTTTGGGGACATCTTAATGACAATGATGAATTAATAATATATATCAGCGGACAGAAAAACTAAGCTTTTTATTGTGATTATCATATTTGTGAGTGTTACTTAAAATGTAACTTTATCAGGTTAAATAAATTTTCAGATTAAAATATTTTTTATCTCAATTAATTAAAAAGGTTGCATTTTCTCCCTAAAATAATACGTTATATGTTTCTGGCAAATGAGAAACGAGGAATGAGCTTTCAATGTAATGCTGTGGTGAAGAACAAAAAGCTAGCATATCTTGTTTTATCAATATCTAGTGTAACCTAGTGTAAAATTCCAGTTATGAATTATACGGTAAAGAAAGAGTCCTTCTACTCTACTTATGCTCTGAATTATTTTTATCTTCTTCTCCTTTCGGCTGCTCTCGTTAGTGTCACGTCCTCCTCTCAGTTGAGCGTCTCCAGCGCAGCTGAGTCTCGTTTAGCGCTGATTCACCGGCATTATAAGCCGGTGTTTTTCCCCTTAGGGCCGTTGGATCATTTTTGCGTTTTCCTGAATGTGTGTTGTTCAAACCAAGTTCAAGTCCCAGTCCATGTTCACGTATCGTTCTCGTTTCTCCTCGTTCCTGCCTTTTTTTCCTTTTTCGGTATTTTCTTTAGTTTAAATCCTTTTCTTATTTTCGTTTGCTGTTGCTTGTTATTTTTGTTGAGTAAAATGAAGAAATTAGACTTGCCAATCCTGCGTGTGGGTGCGGTTTTCATTCCCGATCCTGCCTTCCCTCGCGTTGTGACAGAATGATCCATTCAAGTTCGCACCCAGCGGATTGGCGGCAGCCCCCCCATCGCATTCCCACTGAGATATGACGGCCATCGCGGCGAGTGTCGTAGATTCGTGCGGGAGTGCGCGGCATTTTTTTTTTAACTCAGCCACATGCTTACACCATGCCCAGGAGCAAGTGTGGGCTGGTGTTTGTTAGCCTAACGGCGAGGGCACTGGACTGTGTGGCCCAAGCCTGGGACGAGGACCAAGAGGCCGGGAAGCCTCTGTCTGTTCCTGTCACGGAGGCCGGGAGGCCTCTGTCTGTTCCTGTCACGGAGGCCTCTGTCTGTTCCTGTCACGGAGGCCGGGAGGCCTCTGTCTGTTCCTGTCACGGAGGCCGGGAGGCCTCTG
>JAOTRA010108030.1:0-10695 GCA_026260255.1 Pseudolaguvia tuberculata
AGAGAGAGAGAGAGAGAGAGAGAGAGAGAGAGAGAGAGAGAGAGAGAGAGAGAGACAGAGAGAGACAGAGACAGAGACAGAGAGAATGAATGCGGGGAGAAATAGTTAGAATGAAAGAGAGAGAGAGAGAGAGAGAGAGAGAGAGAGAGACAGAGAGAATGAATGCAGGGGAAATAGTTAAAATGAGAGAGAGAGAGAGAGAGAGAGAGAGAGAGAGCGACAGAGAGAATGAATGCGGCTGAAATAGTTAGAATGAGAGAGAGAGAGAGAGAGAGAGAGAGAGAGAGAGAGAGGGAGAGAGAGAGACGGAGAATGAGGAAGTGAGTTTTTTTCTAAGGTGTCTATCACCTGTGTGTGTGTGTGTGTGTGTGAGACACTCTTACATTCACTGAGGTAGGAGACGCTGCTGAGGCTCTTTGACTGATATGAAGAACACACACATAGAAAGGACGTTCTGAGGAAAAAGAGGTCAAAGGGTTAAGAAGGAGAAAAGGATCTTCATCTTAATCAGGAAAGCTACAAAAACACGTATGTGATTAATCTTTAATTAATTTTATTGATAAGTAATCCAATTTATACATGGGTCAGAACACATCTGGTCACGCCACATTTCATAACTAGATTTTCTGCTCTTGTTTTGCTTCTTTTTTTTGTTTTTTTTAATGAATACAAGAACCTGCAAATATTTCAGGGGGAGGGGGGGGGGGTTGTTGAAGGTGCAGAAAGTGATGTGATTGTAGAGAATCAGGTCGTATAAACCAGTTCCAAAGAACTGCAGGTTCAGGGTGGGGTTGAATGAGCACACCTGTAATTTAAACATCAACATACCGAATTAAACATCATTGATGCAAATAATTAACAGGTATCAAAATAATCTAAAAAACATTTTTTACATTATAATATAATTTTACCTTGAGGCAAACAGTCACTTCATAGTAAAATATCTAAACAGTGGAGAGAGCATCTCTTTGAATACTGTCTCTCTTTCTCTCGTTTATTTGATTACTAGCATCACTAAATGCATCCTTAATTTCATTCTACATGGGTAATAAAGTTGAGGAAATGATGCATCCTATTCTGACCTACAAATCTCTAGTTTACATTGCAGATAAACCCCAAAGTTGTGGCACAAGGCCAAGTGGGCGTTTCTTGTTCTTTTGTTCCAAGAGAAGGGGGGGGAGAGTGCAGTAAAACCACATTACACACTAATAATGTCCTATGGTGTTCCCCTCCCAGTAATCTGGGCAGACACGCCTGGGGTAGGAATACAAACCATGAAACGGATCTAAAGTGCTCTGCTGACCCTCTTTTATACATACTCCTGTGCTCCACCCTTAAAATAAACTGGAACATTTAAAAGGATGTCATTTATATTATGTAAAGTGGACAGCAGTGCAAAAGTTCAGCAACCTACCTGCAATCAAACTGTAAAATATAAATATATCAGATCCTGGTCCAACAGAGACTTTACGACTTGGGCAAACAGAGTGAGGATGAAAAGCAAAGCCAGCACAAGGGTCGAAACAAACCAGTAAACATCTCTATAAATCCTGAGGAGTAAATAAAGCAGGTAAGAATTAAAACTAGAACAGTTCTTATTCCAGAGAGAAGCTTTTCGGATGCTGCCACCGCCGTGTTTCAGTTTGTCACAGTGTCATCCGGTCACATCGCCCTGGCATGCATTTCGAACTGATTTCTGTTATAATAATACAATTAATAGATTTGAAAATTGTGTCACTTCAAAGCTTCACATATGACACTCCACCTGGTCATATGAACAAATCCTAAAAGTTAGACTTTTTCTTTTATACTACCAACTAGCAAAGCTCTTGGATGGGTAAGAAGATGTGAATGAATGAATGAATGAATGAATGAATGAATGAATGAATGAATGACTTATGATTATTGTTATGACAATGATTATTCATTATTATTATGAATGGTTATTATGCGTTTATTCTATTCTTATTATAAATCTTTACAACAGATCCTCACTGTTGATGCTTTTCCAGCCCAGGTTTAAGCTCCGCCCCTCCACTTTGCCCTTCTCCGCTTGGCCTTATAGCTGAAGAGGAATTTAAAGCTTGATCAGAGGAAACAGCAGGAATTGTGAAACATGTCAAAAGCTCAAGCTTTTGTGTTGTGAATGTCAAAAAATGTTTGAAATATGTGGATGGGTTGAAACAGGAGATAAGAACAGACTGATGAATGATAAATGTGACAAATCATCATCAACAACTAAATCTGCGTTTGATTCCTGAAATTTGTGTCCTTTCTGGTGTCCTTCTGTTCTAATAATAAAGGCAAACCCCTATAGTCGTCTCGTCTCAACATCTCCTCACAGCTCCAGCTTTCGGCCCTGAATCTCAATTTTAATGTCCCCATCCTGGTTCCCTTCAGGTCCTGTTGGTTTCTCTTTCTGGTCCTAAAATATCCAGAAGGTGGATTAGTGAGTGTGAACTGTGATCTAGGTTTGTGTTCACATCTGTAGCAGAACATTCCAGTGATCAAAACCAAATCATCGCCTTGGAGCAGAGAAAAGTGTTCATTCATTCATTCATTCATTCATTCATCTTGTAACCTGTTTCTCCCCTTATTCGGGGCCCAGGGGTCTGCTGGAGCCTATCCCAGCGCACAGTGAGAGGCAAGGGTACACCCTGGACAGGTCAACAGCCATCCACTCACACTCACTCCTTTTTAGAATGATAAAAATGACCAAATAAGCTAATTGCAGTTCTGTGCAAACTTTGTGTGTTCTCCCCACGCTTGCATGTTTTCCTCCGGGTACTCCGCTTTCCTCCCACAGTCCAAAAAACATGTATATTAGGTTGATTGGTGATTCTAAATTGCCAATAGGAGTGAATTTGTGTGTGAGTGGTTGTTTGTCCCTGTGATGAACTGGCAACCTGTCCAGGGTGTACACCTGCCTCTCGCCCTATGTGTGCTGGGATAAGCTCCAGCAGACACCTGTGACCCCAAATTAGGGAATAAGCGGTTAAGAAGATTGAATGAATGAATGAATGAATGAATACAACTCTGTGTGTGTGCGCGTGCCTGCGTGTGTGTTTGTGTTTCTTTAGAATCTGGATCATGGCCCCTATCTACGTGGACCTGCAGGCATGGGAATCGACAAGCCTTCCATCGATGGCCCTTCTCTCAATGGTCATGCTCTTTGTCCTGGTCATCACACTTGTCGCTCTCTGCACCAGTTGTCATAGGTGAGAGGCATCTGGAAAATTGTCTGTTTTCCCTTTTGATGCTCACACACGTTCATTCTTTCATTGACTACAACAGCATTCCAGTACAGCACAGTCGAGTTTTTCAGCTGCTGGAATCTGTCAGGAATGAGGCGTGGCTCTTGGTCATACCACAGTCTGCAGACCTACACTGTCCAACACCACATCCATATAGAAACCATATAGAAAGAGTCGCTTTAAAGATACTGAGGGGGTTATTTATAATTTAGTTAACAAAAATGAAAATGATTTTAAAATCTAGATTAAGATTATAGCAGGTGAACACAGTAATCTTAACAGACTCGGTAATAATTTATTTTTAAGATATATATTAATTCATTACTAATCTGTACTTTTTTATAATCTAGGCCTGCAGAGGGCAGTAAATTATTCCGATTAATTGTTTTAACTTCGTTCGGATTTATAAATATCCGCCGCTAGAGGGCAGCCACGATATGAATGTTGTCCGAGGCCCGAATTACGTGCACTAATGTCGTCATCATTTTACTAATGTTAGGCATTTATTTTATCCAGATTATTCATTCATTCATTCATTCATTCATTCATTCATTCATTCATCTTCAAACCCGCTTATTACCTAATTTGGGGTCAATGGGGTCTACTGGAGCCTATGCCAGAACACATAGGGGGAGTGGCAGGGGTACACCCTGGATAGGTCGCCAGTCCATCACAGGGCCACACATAGACAGACAACCACACATACCACTCACTCACACCAATGGGCAATTTAGAATCACTAATTAACCTACTGTACATGTTTTTGGACTGGGGAGGAAACCGGCGTACCCGAGAAAACCCACGCAAGCACTGGGAGAACATGCAGAGAAAGATACCTTGTTGTAAGGAAATGTGTTTATCTAAACATCTTTTCTTTGCTGGTGTTTTACAGACAGTCATTTAGCCTGAAAAACAGCGCTGCAATCGAAAGGAATCCATCGACGCTGGTTCGAGTAAGCTGTGTGATTCAATTGATTCTATTCAAATTAAACTTGATCAGGTTTTAAAGAGTTTTTAATCAACTGGGTTTTCTTTGCAATCAGGTGCAGCCTGTAGGTGTTACAGACAACCGTGCACCTGAAAGGAGTAAGTATGACACCAACCGCATACGATCCCATCACCACGTTTATCACCTCTCAAACCAGTGACCATCAGGTTCTCTTTTATTGCCAGATATCACTGCATTGCCTGAAGCCTCGCAGCTCGGCCCTAATCAGTTGTTGCCATGGAGGAGTCACACACTAGGCATGCTAACGTTTCTCCTTCAAATTCCATGTATTTTATTTTCAGGTTGTAACATGGTGGTGTATTTTGTCTTGCAGAACGTGACTCCCAGTTGTCTGTAAACGGCGACATGCTGAACCTATAGTAGGTCCAACACTGAGCATGTGTGCCCCAAGCACTGCCGTTTCTGGTAGTCCTTAAACCTGTCCTTAAATGCTTTTTTTTTGTACACATGAACTTCTGTCTGTGATCCATTTCTGCTTTGTTCCCTGACAGAAACAAAACATGGTGTCTAACTGTGTCTAAGCACATACATACTTCAAATGTTTGTTTGTTTATTTTTTTTAATAATAAAATCTCTCAAACAAGACGCTGATAGCACCTCCCCAACCCTCTGCCACCACACCACGTACCTTCCAAAATCATTGGTGAGAAGAACCTTTCAAAAGAAAAACGTTCACGAAAATGGAGCCCAAACATTAGGTCTAAGTAATGCAGCAAAATTTTCAGCCACGACTGAATAAGAACATTAGAAGTTTCTGGCAAATCACATGACGCAGGACAGAACGTAAAGAACCAAAGCGCTGAGCCACCACAATCTGCTAGCTGCTAGTGCAAAAGCGCCGTCATCCTGATTTCTAGTCTTAAAGGAAAAATTTCTACATGAAGCAAAGAACAAAGCAGGATTTCAGGTGTCCTCAACCACCGCATTGCCTCCTGACAGCGGGTTAAACTGGGATCACCATCTCAGCAATCACAAACAATTTCAACAAAATGCACTGAACAACATCTGAATTTAATTTCAGTAACAATGATAACCTGTGAAGTGATTTCTAATCCAGCTGTCGGTACGAGGTGTCAGTCATGTAGTTATCCTGCAGCTTGGGTCTCTCTTCTCTTTTCTTTTCTCCTCTCCTTTTCTCTTTATACTTCTTTTCTTTTTGTTTGCTCTTTACTTTTATCTTTTCCTTCTTCTTTTCTCTCCTCTTTACCTTTCTCTTTAACTCTCATCTCCTTTCTTCTTTTCTCTCCTCTTTACCTTTCTCTTTAACTCTCATCTCCTTTCTTCTTTTCTTTCTTTGCTCTGTTCTTGTATGTTCTTTACTCGCCTTTATTCTTCCCTTTCCTTTCCTTACCTTTCTACTCTTATCTTTTCTTTCCTCTCTTCTTCCCTTAATACTTTTTAAAGTCATATTTAATCCAGCTGTCAATTGTGTTTTTATGATATCATATAGAGTTTACATTGAGGTTTTAGGGATTTTATTTTCGGTGTTGGGTAGTTATTCTATATCTACTAATATTGGATATTGTGTTTTTATGCCCAAGTAGCAATTAATAATCAAGCTAACAGGTTATAATTAACTAGTACTGTGATAAATTTACTTGGGTAATTATTTTTCAATTTTCTGCCCATTTGTATAAAAGAAATCAGCTGTATAAAAGTATGTCATTTATCATCATGTTGCCTCAGACGAATATTTATTTTTTTTTGCAGACTGAACTGCAGTTCATGTTTCCTAATTTGTTGCTGATTTATAGATTATTATACAAAAATCATTAAGAGATCAAAAGCTAAATATTCCACAAATGCAGCTCAGCCAATGCAGCTCATCTCAACAGATATTCCATCTCCTCCTGTATAACTAAATCGAGTGTTCAATAATTTTTAGGACTCTTCTACATCACTTGTGGTTTGTTAATATTAAAACACTGCGTTTGGTAGTGTTGTAGTTGATTGATCATGATTTACACAATCGCATGAGCCGAACCGACTGGATTTTCCTGAACGCTGCCCTTTTTTGTGTCTTCCGACTATTCAAAGTAAAACTGCTTGTATTCGGTTGTGAGAAACCGGTTTCACTGTGCCGTCATCAAAGAGTGAGATCTTTTGCCTAGATGTCACGTGACTAAAAAACATTTAGAAATTAAATTTATTGTAATGGCTCATCTTTTTCGCTATGAGGTACCACACACAATTTAATAATAATAAACTTTAAATAAAAGTTTCTCTTTTTTTATGCTTGTCCCTAATCAGTCCCTAATCAATTTTTTCTCCTATTCTTTTATGGCCTCCTCTCTTTTTCTTCCGGTCTTCTTTGTTCTTGTCTTCTCTTCTCATCAGGATTGTATCATCCCACAGTCCTGAGTAAATGTTTTTAACTCATATGCAGACGCGATCGCGCAGTCACACGTGAAGCTCTCATGATAAACAAAGACAGTATTCATTAACATGAACATGTGGATCTCTGTAATCCATGTGGAACAGTCATGAACAACCCCGGCTGTAGGCATGGGCAGGAGTCGGCTGCGCCCACCCAAATCCTAAATCTAAATTTTTAGAGATTTGATGTATTGGAAAATATCCATTATAATAAGATCCCCGGGGTCACAGCAGTCTGCTGGTGCCTGTTGAAACCCTGGACAGGTAGTCATTCCATGGCAGAGCCACACACAGATGAACAACCACACACACTCAACCTAAATTACATGTTTTCAGACTGTGGGAGGAAACTGGAGTACCTGGAGAAAACCTACGCAAGCGTGCACGTGGAGAACATGCAAACTACACACAGGAAGACCCCTCGTCCGGGATCTTCGTGTTGTGAGGCAACTGTACTAACCACGACACCACCGGGCTGCATCTGGAGTGTAGTGACCAGGTGTGTATATGGTTGTGAGGCTCAGTATATGTGTATGTGTATGTGTGTGTGTATCACTGACACCTGGATTCTAACCAGTTACTCAGCTTTTCTGACGTTAGCAATTTCCTTTTTGCCACATCGCGGACGTCTGACTAATTGGTTGGTTCATTCATTTATTCATACATTCATCTTCTTACCCGCTTATGAACTTACTCATTTCGGATTAAACGATTTATCTTTCATTTCTCTTTTAATTTAGTCATTTACTCCTGGACAACAAATATCAGTTTTAGACACCAGATCTTTTTTTCTGTAATCCAGTTTGTACCAGATGCAGATAAAGAAGACCTTCAGATCAGATGTCAGACTGTCTTCTCAGGGTCACGTGTGTTCTCACGCATCCTGACATTACACAAATAATGAGCAGATTAATAAACAGAGCAGATTCTCCATTTTACAAATTCATTTAGTTAAGAAAATGTCACTTGAATATGATTCCTTCATTTCTATGGTTTGGTAGTTTGATAAAAAAGAATTTCCTCTCACAGTCCAAAAACATGTACATTAGGTTGATTGGTGATTCTAAACTAAGCAAAGGAATGAGTGTGTATGTGTGTGGTTGTTGATCTATGTGTAGCCCTAAGATGGACTGGCAACCTGTCCAGAATAAGCGGGCTAGAAGACAAATGAAAATAAAAACCTTTCTGCACTTGCATAAGTTTTCTCTGGGTGCTCCGGTTTCCTCCCACAGTCCAAAAACATTGTTCATCTATGTCTGCCCTGTGACAGACTGGTGACTTATGTGTGCTGGGATAGGCTCCAGCAGACCAACATGACTCTAATTTATTAATAAATGGATAATTATTATATTTTGGTTTTCAAAGAGAGACAGATTTAAAAATAGATCACGTCCACCTATAATATTTAGGAAGTTTAAGAAGGCGAGCTGACTTTAAGACACTGTTATGTCATGCAAAAGAAATATTTTTTTTATTCCATAAAGTAATTTAATTGTTTGCTTTTTTAAACAAAATATGTATGCAGTAGGAGTGACGACAAGGAGAACAAGAAGGTCGCAGATTCGATTCCCAGGCCGGGGGTCTTTCTGAGCGGAGTTTTCTCTGGGTACTTTGGTTTCCTTCTAGAGTTCAAAAACATGTACATGAGGTTGATAAGTGTAAGTGTGTGTGGTGCCCTGCGGTGGATTGCCAACCTGTCCAGTGTGTACTCCTGACTTTTGCCCTATGTGCGCTCTCATCACCATGTTTAATCAGGCTCCGTGATCCCGAATTAGGAAATAAGCGGGTTAGAAGATGAATGAATGCATGTATCCAGTAGCTGACTGATACAAACTTCAAGACATGTCCGAATCGTCTGTATGAATAAACAAATGAAATGAAAGCTTAAGTTTATGCAAATGATTGTCTGTGAAGTCTGCTCACAAGTTAGCACATACCTTTTTTTCTTCTGTTTGACGTTCCTGATAAAAATTATTTTTCCCCAGGATATAAAACTTCATTCTGTAAATTAGCAAAACACAGAAATGCTGTTTGTTACTTTGTTCTGGGTACATGAATAACAGGACAGCACACCTAGAAACTAAAGGGCAGAAGGTCACTGGCGTTGGGAATTGAAGGGTCAGTAAAGCTTTGTCATGAGATTTTAATCTGGAGTTTTCAGTATGTGTTGCTGTTAGTTTCAGGCTATTTCACCTATTCATTTTCTTTCTGATCTATATTCTTTGGTTGTGCAGCAGTATGTGATCTGTTCCAATTTAATTACACATTTTAAAGTCGCTCTTTGAACTTTTTAATAAACACTTTTTCATTGTTTGCGTTAATAAATAATTGTGATATTTTTGGACTTGATCTCTTTTAGACTTTACCACCAGTAAGAACTGAAGAATTTCTACTATAATGATTCTTTTAGACAGAGAAAACCACCATATGGATTCCCCCAGATTCCCTCACGTTCCTAATCCGCATCTCAAGAACCAAATCTTTGATAATGAATCTTTAAAGTGAACCGATTCTTGTCAAACGTGCAAATATGGCGCTGGTCATTAAATGATCTTCGGTCATTTAATAGAAATTGGTGGTCATTAAAGTTCTGTTAAAACGCCTCACTCCTAAAGCAAAACAGTTACATGACACTAATGTGATGGCGTCATCCTGTTACTGTAGAAAATGCATGTTATAGCGCAGGTTTATTTGCCAGGCTAATTCTATAAGAACTGTCGGTATATGAGAGGGGGGTGACGTGCAGCCAGGGCTAGAAGGAGCCACGTGCTCTTCTGCACGTACACGTTTCTCTCCTCGCAAAGGCACAGCAGTTATTCATCAACGTGCACGTAACCGCCGTAAACAGGGTGTGTGTGTGTGTGTGTGTGTGTGTGTGTGTGTGTGTGTGTGTGTGTGTGTGTGTGTGTGTGTGTATCTGTGTGTGTAAGCAAAGACATACCACGAGGCTTTCCTAAAAAAGCACCATGATGGTAATGAGAAAATACGATGCATGTTTAAAAAAAACCAACCAAAACCCCATGCATGACGTCACAGGCGCGTATCTACAAGCTGCGCTACATTAAAATGAAGCATGTTTGCATGCATATGGGGAAAAGTGCATGGAGCAGCAAACAATATAAGAAGTGTTGCAGTTTAAAAGTCTATCTCGGGTGCAAGGGTGGAGTAGTTGGATGTGTGTTTACTGATTAAGGATTTATGGGGTGTGTGTGTGTGTAATTAGAAACCACTCGGAGCTATACTATGGACCTATTATGTAATCACTTCCTTGATTTCTAAGCACAGTTTTTATTTCACTGCAGCTCATCTGAACATCCGAGTTTCTAAAAATAAAAAATAAAATAAAAAGCAGGAAAAGATTTCACTGCTGATGAATTTCGGGGATTAAAATGCAAACATGGTTTTGTAGGATTAACAATGTACAGTTTTATATGATTATAGGATTTAAGTGTGGGAATATAAAATATTAAAGGATGCGTTAATGTTTGCAAATGTAAATGATTCAGCCGATTCCATTGGTTTTTGGTGCCATTTTCGTTACCCTGCAAAAATACCCTCCTCTGCCATTGTGGCCAATGCCTCCTGCACGCAGGGTTGCCACAATGCATGGAAATGTTTTTCTCAACCTCAAAATGTCTCTGTTGCACAAATCAAATCTTCCGCAAACTGCAGCTCAGACAGGCGACTATTGTGTAACCAGTCAGAAATAAACGACACAATAAAAATAAATACTCGACGATAACTACACATTTCTTTTTCTTTCTATGAATCGAGTTCGAAAATAAAAAGTTGGTTGGGAACAATCTGGCAACTCTAGCCACTATTCTGGCGTAAACAAGTCGGGGTTTTAGGGCGTGTGTCATACGAAATGCATTTGGGCCAATCACAGCGCACATCCTGCCCACATGGCAGGGTTGTTTACTACAAGCGCTAAAGAGAGGAAACAGTAAAAACCAGGAGATGATATGAACCGGCATTCACAACCTCACACACACACACACACACACACACACACACACACACACACACACACACACACACACACACACACACACA
>JAOTRA010108039.1:0-10695 GCA_026260255.1 Pseudolaguvia tuberculata
CTATTTTGTCATCAAAGAATTTCCTGAAGTCCTCACTACTGCAGGCTGTAGCTGTGGAGATGTCAGTGGTGGTCCGAGGGTTTCCGAGACTGTACAATACTAATATATGATGCACCCGCTGTTCTATTTTAGCTCTGGTGAACATCTAGATGTTTGAGGAGGCATTAATACCACGACTAGTATATGAAAGGTTAATTGGGTATTAGTATTATATATTTGTATTGTATGATTGCTAATTGGGGTGGTGCGCTGAGGTACTGGTTAGCAAGAAGGTCCCGGGTTTGAATCCAGGGGCCGGGGATCTTTTTGTGCGACGTTTGCATGTTCTCCTCACGTTTTCGTGGGTTTCGTCCGGGTACTCCGGTTTCCTTTTCCAGTCAGAAAACATGTACAAATGATCTTTTTGTGCCCTGTGATGGACTGGCAACCTGTCCAGGGTGTACCCCTGCCTCTTGCCCTATATGCTGGCATAGGCCCTAGCGGACTTCCTTGACCCCAAATTAGGGAATAATCGGGTAAGATGAATGAATGAATGAATGAATGAATGAATGAATGAATGATTACTAATTTTTTATTTATATATTTTTTTTCTATTTAATCCTGTTAACAAACTGCCTAAACAAGTCATTTGCCGGGTTATCTGCCTCCAGCAGTGAGCACATCCCACACAGATATTTGACTTTCAGGCATTAGAAATGATGCAGAAGGCTTAACGGTTTGTTTCATTGCTCATCCAAGTGAACAAGGGTGTTATTTATACATGCCCTCCTTTCTTCTCAGGTGTGGTCCATTCCTCAGGTTCCTTTGACCAAACTGCTGTCAATAATTCTCCTTAAGTTAGTCATTCGTGAGGCTGTTTTCGTTGTGCGTGCGTGTGCGTGTGCGTGTGTGTGTGCGTGTGTGTGTGTGTGTGTGTGTGTGTGTGTGTGTGTGTGTGTGTGTGTGTGTGTGAGGGAGAAAAACAAGAGAGGGACAGGGCAACACTAAAAGGTGAAATAAAAGATAAAGAATAAGAAAATGGTAGGGGAATCAGCTAAAATGCATGTAATGTTATCTGCTTTCTGTGTGTGTGTGCGCGTGCGCGCTGTGTGTATTTGAGATAGAGCGAGAGAGTTGGGCTTGACTGAGGTGAGAGTGTCTCTTGTGGTTAACAGAAATATTAAACTTGCAGCGAGACTTACATTCTTGAGGAATTTGTGAACATCTAGCCATAGAAGTGTTTTTGAATTAAGGTAATGGAAATCTGGGATGCTGTCAATATTCCTGTGCATTGCAATATTCCTTTGTGGAGGACACTCTGTGCGTCTTTGAAGTCTTAAAATCATTCCAAATCCATTCTACCAAATCACCTGCCTCCTTCTTTCCATGTTCTCTAGATCCTCTTCACTCACACCTACTAATTTCATGTCATCATTTATAACATCCATATACCTCCTCTTCGGTCTTCCTGCAATTCCAGGTCCAGAATCCTCCTACCCATATTTCCTTTATTCCTCCTCTTCATATGTCCAAACTATCTGTCTGTCTTCTCTTTCACTGAAACTTTCAACATGAGCTGTCCCTCTGCTTCACTCGTTCTTAGTCCTGTCCAAACTCCCAAGTCTTGAGTTCACCTAGAAATAGGATGTTTTATATTATATATACATATATACACACAGATGTGTGTGTATCCAAGTTTTTAGAGAGAGAATTGGATGAATATATTTGCTTTCTTGAAAACACTGTTTTCACAACATTCTCTCTCTCTCTCACACACACACACACACACACACACACACACACACACACACACGTGTCTACATGCGGAATCAGTGACGTTTTTACTCAAGAGTCATCATAAATGTTTCTGTGGCAACCAGTGCCGCATAGCAACCAGACATCTTAGAGTAGTGTGAGTTAGTGGCTCAGGGCCAGTGACTGTGGAATGCAGTGTGTGTGTGTGTGTGTGTGTGTGTGGCTGCAAGAAAGCAAAACATAGTCACCCACATTACTATGAAACATAGAACACCATTGATACAGATTGTATTAAACATGTTTAAACATCATCACTTTCAGTTGCAAAATATTTTCTGTTTAAACCCCCTCATTGTGTGTCTTGCGTGGTCAGATTGGTGATTTAAAAATGTTGGGGTACTAACCTAGGAGATTGTCGGTTCGATTCCTGATTCACCAATTACTAAAGAACAAGGACCTTAATTTCCAACTTCTTTGTTGTTTTAACCAGCATCTGCTGAATTGCATAAGCGTGATGTCATGTAGGGCGACATAGTGACAGTCACCTCATAGCAAGAAGGTCCCAGGCAAGGAGTCTTTCTGTGTGGAGTTCTCCTGTGATTGTATTGGTTTTCTCTGGATATCAAGGTGTATATGGTTGTTCGCATATGTTTGGCCCTGCGATGGACCTGTTCAGGCTGTCCTGGCCCTCTCCCTGAGACAGACTCCAGCAGTTACAGTTACAGTTTGGCATTTGGCAGAAGCTCTTATCCAGAGCGACTTACATTTGGACTCCTTTTTACAACAAAGCACTTATGGGTTAAGAGCCTTGCTCAAGGGCCCGCAGTGGTTACTTGGTGGAGGTGGGATTCGAACCCCGGTCTTTCTGGTTTTAGTCCAACACCTTAACCTAGGCTTAACCTAGGCTACCACTTCCCCTCAGCAAACCCCTGTTACCCTGATTTAGGGATAAAGAGCATTAATAAAATGCATGAATGAAAGTAACGCAAATATGATGTTGTTACAAAAGCAAGCGTGGCTTATTTAGCTATTGTTATAAAAAACAAACTTTTATTTTAGTCTTGCAATATGTATTGTAGATCATGGTTTATCGTGATATATTGCATGCATTGTAATGTATTGTATCATGATACCCTTGCTAATACACAGCCTTTCTACATGACATATGATTAAGTAGACTAGTAATTGGGTTGAAACGCAGCCTGACTTTTCCAAACTCAGAATATAAATATCAGTCAATGTTTTTTACAGACATAACAGATGCAGAACGAATTCATCTTCTTTTTGACATCTAACTTAACTTGCATTAGAAACAAGAAATCTGAGCAGAGGATCATTCATCCATTCATTCATTCATCATCTTGTCTGCTTATTCCCCACATTTGAGGTCACAGGGGTCTGCTGGTGCCTATCCCAGCACACATGGGGTGAGAGGCAGGGGTACACCCTGGACGGGGCAACATAGACAAACAACCATTCACACACACATTCACTCCTCTGGATAATTTAGAATCATCAATCCACCTAATCTGCATGTTTTTGGACTGTGGGAGGAAACCGGAGTACGCGGAGGAAGCCCACGCAAGCACAAGGAGAACATGCACAGGAAGATCATCGGCCCAGGAATCGAACTTGGAACTTTCTTGTTGTGAAGCGACCGTGCAAACCACTACACCACCAGCCGCCCCAGCAGAGGATTATGGTATTTTTAATTCAGCCTTTAAATAAATGCTGCCGTTGTGTTTGCCTCGGATAGCAACAAGCTAAGCCAAGTGATATCTAAGCTAAAACATCTAAACTTTTTAGTCAGTTTTAAGAAACCAGTGTTTTTGTGTAATAATCTACAATTAGTGTGTTTGTGTTTAAAATGATTTATTTCAGATTAGATTAGATTTTTGAGTGGTAGAAAGGCGGTGCGGTGGCATAGTGATTAGGATGCTTGCCTCAAAGCAAGAAGGTCCAGGGTTCAATTCCCGGGCAATGGGTCTTTCTGTGTGGAGTATGCAAGTTCTCCCTGCGTTAGCGTGGGATTTCTCTGAGTACTCCGGTTTCCTCCTACACTTCAAAAACATGTTAATTAGGTTGATTGCTGATTGTAAATTGGCCATAAGAGTGAATGTGGCTGTGTGAGTATGTGGTTGTTTATCTATGTATGGCCCTGCGATGGACTGTTAACCTGTCCGGGGTCTACCTACCCTGCCTTTCAACCTATGTGCACTTGGATAGACTTCAGCAGACCTCTGTAACCCTTATTTAGGGATTAAGCGGTTTGGAAGATGAAGGAAAGAGTGGTAGACAGACTTTTTTTTAGCACACAAGAGAAAAATTAATGTATCTGTTCAGTTTTGTTGCTAGCCAAAACACAGAGCGATAAATATACACACCAAGGCCATTTTGTGCCGAATATGCAATGTGCATTATTACTATTCTCTCTCGCTCTCTTTTGATCAGCTTCTATCTGTCACCCGTGAGTTAGACAACATTTTGATAGATGTGTTTGTTAGGACAGCAGTTCTAAATCCTTTTTTCTACCATTTGCTTAATTACGGAATCTCACTCTTTCTCCTTATTGGCTGTTGGTTCCTGTGTTACATTTAATAAAACAATCATGCATAATTGTCATTATGTAGGTGTTGTATCATTATATTTCCCAGCAATGAATACTTTCCTGGGCGGCACGGTGGCATAGTGGTTAGTACAGTCGCCTCACAACAAAAAGGTCCAGGGTTTAATTCGCGGGCCGGGGATCTTTCTGTGCGGATTTAGCATGTTTTCCCTGCGCTTGCGTGGGTTTCCTCTGGGTACTCTGGTTTCCTCTCACAGTCCAAAAACATGCAGATTAGGTCGATGGGTGATTCTAAATTGTCCATAGGAATGAATGTATGTGTGAATGGTTTTGTTTGTTTGTGTGTTGCCCTAAAATGGACTGGCGACCCATTTCTCAAGACCCATGGACTGGTGTATCCCCGCCTGTCGCCCTATGTGCGCTGGGATAGGCACCAGCCGACCCCTGTGACCTCGAATTAGGGAATAAGCAGGTAAGAAGATGAATGAATGAATAAATGAATATTTTCCCAGCCCAGGTTAGCAGGCCCCTAAACGCAGACTTATTAGCAGAAATCACACTCGAGATATTTGTAATTATTAAATAAATCTAGAGTTCCAATTCATTCATTGATATTTACACACTAAACACCTTCCTTTGAGGATCCAGGACCGAGTGTACAGTGCCCTGAAACCGGAATGATTAGGTGTCTTGCAAAGTGACTTAGTAGGACTTTAATCCAGACCTTCCTGGTATCTTGGAAGATTAGATTTATAAAACCTCTGCAGCTAGAGGGTTTGAGGTTCTTCCTCAGGAATCCAACAGTGGCAGAATTGGTGGTGGTGGTTGGGATTTTTCTTGGTTACCACTGGTCCCTTATCAGTTCCATAATTTCTCCTTTCCTTGAACCACCCACCAATTTTCTTGCCCCATCTGTTGCTCTTTCTCTCTCTCTCTCTCTCTCTCTCTCTTCCACTCTTTTCCACATACCCTTATTACTTTGATCTTTAGACCACAGCTTGGTTCCTGTATTATATACCTGTATTTGATTATCCAAAGAAGCAGTGTGTCACCCTGTGTGTGGGAAGACAGAGGGAGAATACGTGAGAGTGCGAGAAAAGGGTGAAGGAAAGAGTGAGCCGTCTACTATTAGATTGATTCCGTGCCTTCCGTAAACGAGACTGGAAAATGATGGAAAAGAAGAAGGCAAATGTGACGTGCATGCATTTCCTCCATCCTCCTCCCGTTCCCCACCCAGATCCTAAAAATAAACGAGTGTTTCTCACGACGCCAGTGAGAGATGTGGTGGGAGAGATGAGATGGTGGGAGAGAGAAAGGGAGAGATGGCCACTGGAGGAATTTCCGCTGCAGTTTGGGGTTAAGTACACACTGAGCTATTTGATGTGATGTGTATCAGGATTGCTTTGCCTCTGTGCGGGTGAGGCTCATCAGTTACCCCGGCGCACATTCCAGATTTAGGAGTCCCAGTGCAGCCTCTGTTCAGTTAATGGGGGAAATAAGTACAATTCTGTGCTGTGATTCCTAACATCTTTACAGCTGATGTTTTATTCCATAGTGGGAGTCAATCTGTTAGGAAGTTAGAAGATCAAACTTAAGTCTTAGGTGAAAGACTTCTCTCTCTCAATCTGTATCTGTCTCTCTCTCTCTCTCTCTCTCTCTTTCTCTCTCTTTCTGTTTATATCTGTAGTTCCCTCTCTTTCTCTCATCTTTCTGGATCACTCTTTTTCTCTCATCTGTATCTCTCTCTCTCTCGCTCTCTCTCTCTCTCTGTAACTGTATCCCTCTCTTTCTCTTATTAATCTCTATCTCTCTCTCTCTCTCTCTCTGTAACTGTATCACCCTCTCTCTCTCTGTAACTGTATCACTCTCTTTCTCTTAACACATCTCTCTCTCTCTCTTTCTCTTAATACATCTCTCTCTCTACCTCTCTCTCTCTCTATCTATCTGTAACTGTATCACTTTCTCTTAATACATCTCTCTTTTTCTTTCTCTCTCTCTCTCTCTCTCTCTCTCTCTCTCTCTCTCTCTCTCTCTCTCTCTCTCCTCTTTCTCTCATGAAAGTTCAAAGTTACAGAATCTTCATCACAGTGGTTAAGCTGTTGGACTGCTAAATGAAGGATCAGAGTTTGATTCCCAGCACTACCAAGTTGCCACTGCTGGGCCCCTAAGGATTGCTCTTAACTCTTAAATGCTCAATTAGACTAAAATGGCAAAACCTGAGAAAGACGAACAAAATAAGCCGAAGAGACTCACGAGTAGAATGTATATTACAGTTGCAGAAAGCTCATTTGCTTTTTTGTTTTAGTTAGTTTTCTGAGTAGAATTAGCTAATGAACACTGTTTTTCTTGTAGTTGTAGCTGCTTTAAGATGAACAGTACTTCTTTTATCCTGGAAACTAGCAAGCGAATGGATGCCGTCACCTGTCAGGTATCTACATATGCTATGTGTTTATTTTTAAGTCTTACATGCAAAGCTTGAAAGAGCTGAGCTGCCAAACATTTAGGCCAGACGTGGAATCGGCTCCATAAAGCTGCGTCTGGTTTTTTTTTTTCAGCTGTTACTCAGCTAATAGTTCTTATTAAACAGGACAAAAACTGGCATCCGCCCCAGTGCCAAGGAGCGGAACGGTGTCTAGTCCCAGCTCTTACAGGAATCTCAGGAATAGAAAATGAAGCACGGAATCTGTTCAGTTGAAACGCCCAGCATTTGATGTGAAAGAGTTATAATACAGTAATATACAGTGGAAATGTAAATATCTCTCTCTCTCTCTCTCTCTCTCTTGCTCTTTCTCAGTCTGTCTCTTTCACAATTTCTCTCTCTCTCTCTCCCTCTCTCTCTCTCTCTCTCTCTCTCTCTCTCTTTCTATCGGTATCTCTCAATATGAATCTTTTTCTGTATACATTTCTCTCTCTCTCGCTCTCTGTCTGTCTCTTTTTCCATTTCTTTCTCTCTCTCTCTTTCTATCTGTATCTCTCCAACTGAATCTCTCTGTTTCAATCTGTATACATCTCTCTCTCTCACTCACAGATATATCTGCACAACATTTGTTTTCCCTTACAGGCTCTGTTTTTGCCCATTTACCCTTTTTCACTCCTTATTGCACCATCCTCTGTCTCTTTCCCTTCCACCCTTTCTCTCTCCCTCTCCCTCTCCCGCTCCTACCGCTTTTTTCTGTTTGCTCTCAGTTTCTTTATGTTCTGCCTCTCTTTCTCTTTAACAATAAGCCCATTCACCAGGCTGATACAGTGCAGATTTGGGTTTCTGCTCCTTCATATGGAAGAAACTATTTCAGAACCCACGGTGGGCATGTGAGTCTTTCTTTTGTGCTCCCTCTCGTGCACATACACACATACCGGGGTTTATCAAGAGTTAGAGGTTGTTTTACTATCTATCTATGTAGTAGTGTTTTCTGTTGTTTCTGCAGGATTGGAGACAATGTTGATGTAAGTGGCGCCCCCTGCTGAGAAATGTTGTTTTCCTTCTGGAATTCACTTTTTTTTTTTTTTACAGCCCATGGTAAAACCACTGCTTAGCTTGTTGGCACCTAGAAACATAAAGAAGACCAAAAAAAGCAAAAGAAAAAGGAGAGAAAAGTGCATAAAGGGTCAGTGGTGGCTCAATGGTTAAGGTGCTGAGTTGTTGATCAGAAGACCAGGAAGACCTAGGTTCAAGCCCCACCACCGCCAAGAAAAACCTGGGCGACAGTCCGCCACTGCTGGACCCTTAACCCTTCCTGCTCCAGGGGCGCTGTACAATAGCTAACCATACAATAGCGCTCGGGTGAAAATCAAGAATTTCCCACATGGGATTAATAAAGTATATAAAATAAAAATGTAAAAAAAAATAAAGAGAAAAGATCAAAAGACAAAACGGTGAGAAAGTAAGACCAGAGGAGACAAAAAATGGACAGAAAAAAAGTCATGGGGAAATATAGATACACACACACACACACACACACACACACACACAATAAACATTTAGTCCAGCTGGTACATATTTTATAGCCCCTCTTATTCCCCTCAAACCTTGCCCAAACCTTTAAAGAATTGACTCTGAATGTGTGCTGAGGTGTCTGGCACCAATTAACTCATGTTCAATGTCAGGTGGGTCCTCCAAAGGTCAATCTTGATCATCTTGCACATTCTATAGCGGCTCGATCAGAATGTGTAAGTATGTTGAGTGATATTGAGTCATATATATCAAAATGATCTCATCCATTTAGTTCTTTAATGAAAGGTATTTATAGCAGTGGTGGCTTGGTGGTTAGATTAGCTGTCCTTAGGTTTTCCAAGCAGGTACCTTTCTGTGGGGAGTTTGCAGGTTCTGTGTTAGTGTGAGTTTGCACTGGGTACTCCAGTTTCCTCCCACAGTCCAAAAACATCTCTGTTTGGTTGATTAATGATTCATATGTTTCACCCATAAAAGAGCATTGATAGACCCCTGTGAGCCCGAATGAGGGGGAATAGAAGAATCAGCTTATAGTAGATGGCCGAATTCAGACCAATTCACAGATCACATTTATACCACTTTATTGCCAAGGGTTTAGAATCTTACCCAGAGCCCTACCTTTTACGCAACCTACCCGATATTGCAACATCGGACAAAATGTTGTCCACAGTATCATTGACAATGTTCTCTGCAGGCTTAGTTTCTAACAGTAATGCAGGTTCTAATTTTCCAGTTTAAAAGTCTATATGGCTGTTGAGAAACTTTTGAGGTTGTAAAGGGTTCAGCATTTTCCTTTACATATATGGAAAAACAGAAGGTAAATGGAAAAAGTGGTTGGTGTGGGGGGGGGGGGGGTGGAGAGAAAGTGTGTGTGTTTTGTTACAGCATGTGTGTGTGTGTCTGCATGTATGATGAAAGTGCAGCTGTGCGCTGTTCTGCCATGTTGTGATTTTTAACTTGATAATGAAATATGCTACGTGCAGCCATGCATTTAATCACACACACCCACACACACATACACACACCCAGAGTGCAGTAGTAGTGAAGTCTAATAACAGGTGTGTCTGCCCGTACCAATCAGCTGCTTGTCTCTCACTCATGTCTTTCTGTTTCATGTATTTGTGCAGTATGGATCTGTCATCCATCCCTCACGCCTGCACACGTCTGTCGGCGCCCGGCTTTTCCACTCCACCTCTGTGTTAACAGTTGCAGGCACAAAGGCTGCCTGAGCACTGTTTTCTCTCACATTAGTCCAAACTCGGCTTGACCTCGCTAACATGCTTAATAACACTTACAATACTGTGAACCATAGTGTATTTTTTCACTCGGGCAGAAAATCTTTTGTGTTTATTGAACTCAACAACACACAACAAAGAATTACTTATTTGTTTTATTATATAAAATACAATAGAACAGAAAACTGCGTCACGCAGAACATGCAAGTTATAGGTAAGCTATAACTTGTAAATCGGATTATGGTGGCCATCTTATACTAGAAAATAAGCGATGCCCGCCACAGCGTTGGCCACACCCTGTTTTTGAGAAGTTTTAATAAAACCAAAAGACATTACAATAATGCTTTATTGTATAACAATACAATACAGGTATTATGACCACAAAATTCATTCATTTATTCATTCATCTTACCCGCTTATTCCTGAATTCGGGGTCACTGGGGTCTGCTGTGCCTTTCCCAGCACACATAGGGCAAGAGGCGGGGGGTACACCCTGGACAGGTTACCAGTCCATCTCAGAGCAACACACAGACAAACCACTCACACACACATTCACTCCTATGGGCAATCTAGAATCACCAATCTACATAATCAGCAATCTGGACTGTGGGAGGAAACCGGGGTACCCGGAGGAAACCCACGCAAGCGCGGGGAGAACATGCAAACTCGAACCCGGGACCGTCTACCACAAAATCTAATATTTATCTAGATTTCATTTTTTCATTATTTTGATACTTTTATCAAAAGGTAATAAAGTTTATTACCTTTTAATAAAGAATATATCAGTAATCAATTGTTAATTAAGGAATGATTATTTATTTTAAGGCACAGATGGCAACCCAAATAGCTTTAGGAGTTTCTGCCCCCTGGTAGAATAGAAGGAAGAGACATGAGAGCTGAAAAAAATTAATGATGTATTTGATGGATTTGGTGCTCTGGATGATTTAAGATCGTACCAGGTTGTAGCAGAAGTGAGATATATTAGACATACGTTCTCCTTTCTTAATCCTTAATCCTAACTAATCTTTAAGTAGGCTGACTGATACCTAGGTGATTTTTAAAATATACTAGCTAAGTGTCTAAAATGTTACACCCTTTCAACCATTTCTTCTTTGATAATAATCTTCTTCTTCACCTTTTGGCTGCTCCCGTTAGGGGTCGCCACAGCGGATCATTCTTCTCCACCCTACCCTGTCCGCTACATCTGCCTC
>JAOTRA010108058.1:0-10693 GCA_026260255.1 Pseudolaguvia tuberculata
TGAGGGTGGTGCAGGACATGTATGAGGACAGTGTGACAGCAGTGAAGTGTGCGGTAGGAGTGTCGGACTGGTTCAAGTTGAAGGTGGGATTGCATCAAGGATAGGCTCTGAGCCCTTTCAACTAGGTTGCCAGGGCGATGACATAATATTTAAGGCGACGCGCCGGTATGCTCGTTGTGGGTTATTAAAGTACGGAGTTGAATGTATGTCGTGGATGGTATTTGTGAACTTAGGAAATCTTGGAAATCTTCGAACCTATGTATATAGCTTTGTATATATTTTCATTTTGTTTATGTTCATTTTGTCTTACCGTGTACCGTCTTCGTCTGCGTGTCTTCGTGTTTTGTTTTGGTTGTTCACTGTGTAAATATCTCTGCACCCGTTTCATAAATAAACCCTCATTACTTCACTGCATAATGGATCCGGCTCTCTTCACTGCCATCACATCAGCGTTACAGAGGCACAGATCAGTTTAAACTTTCAGCTTAAATTATTTTTTTGATGCATGACATCACTTGTTTAACAGTCCTGGGTCTGCCTTGACTTATTTTGTGTTTCATAATGTTGGCAGGCCAGTCAAGTAGCTGGCTTGGATGACAGTAAATTTTGCTTTAATCAATAGTGCCTACACAAATGTGAAAGTTATCCATGCAAGTGCTCTCTCTGAGGGATCACTCTAAGGTTACATCAATTCAGCTTGGCTTTTGGCCAAACCACTCACATTCAGAGATTTCCCTAGATTGTTTATCTTTTCCTGTAGATAAGAGGAAACCGAAATTTCTTGGTTTAGGGTAAGGGTTAGGGGTGCACATTGAGGAATATTGTTTCTAAAAAGTGTTCTTGATTTTGATTGACTGAGCCTTCTGGGGGTTCCTCCTCCTCCATCTGTTTCCAATTAACTTCATAACATGTGGGATTAACCAAACCGGAGTTTTTGAAGCATTAAACTATTTTGTCTTACCCCTGTCCCAATTGCAGGTATCAAATCCAAACTGAGAAAATATTTGTAACTGACTAAAGTAATATTTTATATCAATAATGCAAACTGAAACTGAAAATTGTATGTATGTGTCAAAAAGGCTGAAGTTCATTGTATTTAGTTTTTATGTACATTTCATAATTCTTCTACATAAAACAACAATGAGCTGCATGAAACAGAGCTAATAACTGAAGAATAATTTGCCCTAGCCCCATAAAATGTTTAACCTAGTACAGACAGCGCAAAACGGAATACCAGAGTACAGACTATGTTGTGTTGTGCAAATAGATTGAAATTTGTTTACAGTATATCAACATTGAAATTGGATGTGCAAAACACTTTGTTGTTGTATCTGTGTTTGTGTAGTGCTAAAATAAAGTGAATAAAGTGGTTAAGCCTGGGAAGATGTTGGCCTGCTAACCGGAAGATTATAGATTCAATCATTAGCACTTAACTCACGAGGCGCTGAGCAGTACCTTTAACCCTCAATTGCTCAGTTGGATAAAAGAATGAGATAAATGTTAGCTGTTCTAGATATATTTAAATGCATCATCACCCAGTAATCCTACTTTGGTTATGTCTAAGGAAGAAGAATAGATATAGCATTTGTTTTAACAGCACAAACCTAAAGTAAACAGCCTTGTAAGAGTTAATGTCTTCACCTCTATCACTAATGTAACATTGTATCGAACGCTTGTAATTGTAAATCTCTCTCCAAACATTATTACAAAAGCACAGCTTCCAGCTGTTAGCCTCCTGACATTAGATTATAATCATCTCTCTATTGAACATAGAGCTCTGTTGAATCTCAGCCCACTGCAGCGCTCTGTGTACATTCACATAATCTAATTATCATTACCCTGCAAGAACCTCGCATTGTGCCCCTGCATTATTTAAGCCACGATTGAGTAAACCTCAATGCTGGGACAACGCCACCATTCTGGAGGGATTACGCTTGGCTCGTAATACCGATACCTACTAATAAAGCAGGAGTGTTCACTCTCAGCACTGTAGTTTAGCCCCCAGTTGCTTCCCCATACCTCCCAGTAAGTTTCAACAACAGCAACAGTATTATGAAAATTTCAATACAATTAAAAACAGAACTATCTTAACTGATAACTAATTGGGCAGATATATCTTTAATTTAAAGTACTGTACAATTTTTTATTTTTATTTTAAGACATTATTCATTATCATAGACCTCTTTTACTAGCAGATCTGTCTGTCCCATGCTGTACTGTAGCTTATATGGTTAAGTATATAAGTTATTGCTCAGAAGATCTTGGCCAAGCAGTGGTGCCATATTCTAGCTGACAATGTGTTCTGACCCCAAGATATCAAGCTGGGGTATGCAAAGAAAATAAAATCACTGTGCAGTAACAGATAAATGAATCATAAAGACACTGTTAAATGTAAACCTAAGCATCTGTGAAAGGTCAAGTGCAACTATCATGGCTTCTGTATAATACACACTACAATTAAACATACTTCATGACTCTGAGTAGTCTTTATAAGCCACAGCAGCTGCTCACTTGCAAGGTTAAAGAAATGAAAGAAAGTTCAGGTCTTTAAATTGCTCTCAGGACACACACTCTGTTCATAGCTAAAACAGACTTGGTATGAAGTGTGTCAGAAAACCACTGTAGGTATTGCGTTTTGAACAGATTGTTATCAAAAAATAAGCCAACCTAAGGTGAGCTGCAAGTGCCACCATGTGGGAAAAGATGGTAACACAATTATTATTTTGGACTGACAACCATACTTTTAGAGGTAGAAAGATATTTCAGGATTATTTTATTTTTTTAATTTGTAAATTTTTTTTATTTGTAGTTTGCAGTATCATTGTGAATCATGAGTTTGTTCAGTTTGAATATCTTCTGCTTGATGTGTTAACTTTTCTTTTGTTAAAAACTAGGAATAAATGATCATAAAAATTGGTTCCAGCAGACCCCCATGATCCAGAAATAAGGAACAAGCGGTTATAGAAGTTGAACGAATAAATGAATTTAATGAATGTACACCAATGTTATAATAAGAATGCACTATTATTTAAAATAGAAAATGGTTCATATGTAATCTAAAAGTGGTTCCGAAACTTTTTCAGAATTCGGTATAATTTCAAATGTGTCTAATTTGTTGTGACTAGAGGAATCAGCCGGATCCATAATGCAGTAGTCAGGTACTTTATTTACCAGGGAAAGCGGGGATGATGAAGGGCAACCAATATCAAAATCGTAATCCAATTGCAAGTCCAAGTCCAAAATCCAAAGTTCGTAAATCCAAGTATCAATCCAAGTATCAATCCAAGTGTATCCAGAAACACAGTGCTTGGTAAAGGCCTAGGGTAACAATACTTCGCATTGAGCTCCGAAGAACCTCCTGCTTATATAGCGAGCCCACGCCCAATTAAAACAGCCAGGAAACACTCCATCAGAATTCAGGCGAGGGCGCCCTCTCCAGGCGGTCCTCCGGAGTCACAGTTCTTACATTTGTGTTATTCTTTCACAATGCCAACCAAGGGATCATTTACACTGCACAGATAAAGTGACCCTATTTTTTGTAATTATGTCATAATACTCATATGACATAAGCACATGGATTAATATATTTTCACTTTATAAAGTTTTTTTTTCTGTACTTTCTGCTGTGTTGTTTTGCTTATGTTTAATCATTTCATCTTCTTCCATTGCAGTCATTTATATTGCCACTATATTTACTTCTTTTTCCAGTCAGTGTGTCCACCTTGTCGTGTACAGTGTAAATGCAGATAACAGATATGGGTCTGGATATGGTGAACCGCACACAGAGCTCACTGAGGCCCCCATGATGGTTGGGACTATAGTGGAAAAGTGTGTGTGCACTTAGTTGAGTCACTAGGCTGGTCATCACAAGCAAAGCTGTATTAAGAAAGAACTATCAAAAGTGAAACAAATTATATTTCTAATTATAGGTTCAGATTCAGATAAGCTTCAGATAGGTAAAGGTAGAGAGAGAGAGAGAGAGAGAGAGAGAGAGAGAGAGAGAGAGAGAGAGAGAGCGCTCTCGTGTGAAATATATGAGGGTGGAAGACTCATGTTGCATATGTCCGGTGAATCATGGGGGATTTCAATGAGGCAGCCAATGACCTGTCACACACTGACAGGAGCAGTTAGCCAGGTTCAAATCTGAGTTTGCATGTGTGTGAGACACAGAGAGAGAAAATAGCCAGAGTGCAATGAAGCAAAAAACTTTAGTTGAACATACTGGATGAAACTGTGTGAAGTCTTTTTGACAACACAACATTTGGTGACATTTGCATGGCTGTCTCGTGAGCATGGTCTTGATGATGTGGCATCACATTTGGTTGACATGCAAAAGTAGTCAGCAGCATCTAGTTATAACATGCACATAAAAAAAAATTGTGGGCTGGGATAGGCGCCAGCCTATCCCCGTGACCCCAAATTATGGAATAAGCAGGTAAGAAGATGAATGAATGAATTTACACAAAAATATTCATAACATAACACTAACGTGGGTGTAGCTTTTTAAATAGCTTTTAGAAATGTATTTTAATCGCTTTCCATCACTATTACCACAAGTCATCTCTTCCACTGGTCTTATCATACATTGTATGCATACCTCAAAATCATGACATGACGCATGCTCCAAATTCTGTAGCATTGCCGATTACTGTTTTTCCCACGCTTCCCAATAGGTACAACGGTACATTGGATTTTTGCAATGGATTTATTAAACAATTTTGCACACATTTTGAAGCTTATCCACAGGACTTCCTGATTCCCAGCAGGAAGAGTGGGCTTGTAGTGCTGCTGCTTGTGGGTAAAGGGTTGCCACCATGGGAGTTAGACCCCCACTATTTTTTTTTTTAGCTGTCGCAACGTGTCAGAGTCCGCCATTAAGTCTGGCAACCAACATAAGCCCAGGTTGACCTTCGGCACCACTCCAGAACGGTCAAGCCTTGTCAGAGGAGCCCTAGAAGTGTTTAGCCTCAGAATGTTCAAGCTCCGTCTGCGGAGCCCCTACTTGTTCCTTTGAAGGCTGAGGAGCCTCTCTGTGTTCTGGTGGAGGCAAAGGAACCTCTCTCTGTTCCTGTGGAGGCAGAGGAGCCTCTCTCTGTTCCTGTGAAGGCAGAGGAGCCTTTCTCTGTTCCTGTGGTGGCCAAAAGTATAGGTACTGTTTTGTCCAGAAAGTCACAGAACTATCTTGCTCGATCCGTGGAGAATGAACTCGACTTCCTCTCTGCACTATAACTCGGGACTGTTCACCCTGTTAGCCCCTAGGCTATGCTCTCTTCATGTCTACTGGAGGTTCAGTCTGTATGTATTATTTACCTATTGGTCAAAAAGGTTTTCTTTGTTATAGTATTTATCATTTATATTTGCTTCCCATTTAGTTACTAGTTCATGGTTGTTTAGATCTAATGTATTTTATTCATGTTTACTGCACTCGCTTTAGTTTCTTCTTTTGCATGTTTACACATGTCTCCTTTTGAGTGGTTTGGTTTAGTTCAGTTTTGTTGTCAGTCTAAAGTTTGGTTTAAATCTTCTGACCTTTTCCCCGTCCTCACGTCTCCCTTTTTACCTCCCACTTTATCTCATTCAATGTCTTAAGTTCCAATCTGTATGTATTTAGATTTACTCATTTGTTAAATAGGTTGGCATTCGGCATAGTTGATGAAGATATTTGAGTAGAGCAGTGGACTTGTGCAGCCCTGTGCAATGCCGGTGTTCAGGATGAGGGTTTAGGATAGGGTTGTCCAGGTGGGTAAGGGTCGACAGAGTTTCCACAGCTCTTTATTGTTCGGGCGATAGGCAAACTAGTGTGGATCCAGTGCAGGTGGTAGGCCTGCAGTGAGGTGTTTCAGAAGCAGTTTCTCAAAGCACTTCATAACAATAGGGGTGAGTGCAATAGGACAACCACGTGCCGCCATTCACGCTATTTACCATGGTTCATTTCCTGCCTCTGTCTGTATTTGTTCCCGTTCATGTCGACTTGTTCCGTGTGACCCCTTTCTATCTTTCTCCATGCCTCTCTCTTTCTCTGAGTCAGTCGCGTTCCCTGTTCTGTTCTTTCCCTGTCTCAGTTCATTTCTGTTCCTGCCGCAGCTCTTGTCCCTATCGGTCCATGTTCTTGCCTCCTTTCCCTCCGGGTTTAGTTCCTTTCTTTGTCTCATCTTTCTTAGTTCCTCTGTGTCCGGTTCCGTTCCATCTTTCCTCCGTGTTCATTTTTGTTCTGGCCCTCCTGTGTCCAGTTTCATACTGTCCCTCCTCTGTGTCTGGTTCTGTCCCCCTGTGTCCAGTTCCATTCTGTCCCTCTGTGTACGGTTCCATTCTGTCCGGTTCCATTTCACATTGTCTGGTTCTCTTTTCTGTCTGGTTCTCAATCCCCATCTGTCTGATTTCCAGTTCCCTATCTGTTTCTGGTTCTGTTTCTCATTTGGTTCTGTTCTCCTTCTGTTTCAGTTCCCGATCTCTGCCTGGGTCTGTTTCTGTCTGTACCTGGTTCTTTTTCTTGTTTGGTCCTTTTCTCTGTCTGTCTGTTTCAGTTTCTGTGTCTGTGCCTGGTTCTGCTTCCTTACCAGTTTCTGGTTCTGATCTCTATCACTGTCTGTCCTAGTTCCTGTTTCTCTCCTAGTTTCCCCCTACTTGTCTTGGTTCCTCTCTCTGTCTTGGTCCCTGTCCCTCTCTTGGTCTCGGTTCTGGTTTCTATTTCTGTCAGTTTCAGTTCCTGTCTCTGTTCTGGATTCTGTTTCTGTCTGATACACGCCCTACCCCTTCTACGTTACTAACCAGTACTTCCTCATTTCCACACTTCCTCAATGTGTTCAGGTATGTCTTGTTTAGTTGATTGTTTCCCTTATTAGAATGTGTTTTTATACCCCTGTGTTTCAGTTTGTCTTGGTCTTACTTTGTTCCTTGTCGCAGTCATATGTCCACATCACAGTCAGTGGACTGTTCAGATTTTTAATATACGTAGATACATTACAAATAGTGCAGGTTTTAGGTTTTAACAAGTGAAACCAATTCTATACTGACATTCTATGTAACACATTAAAGTTGTCCAGATCCATGGATGCAGAGTGATTACGCTTTAATAAAGTAAATAGCAGGAAACAAACGTAAACAGGCTCACGATATATACATATAAATAGAATGCGAAACCAAAAGTAGATCATCCGGATCTACGAACATCACCCCCCCTCCCCCCAAAAGGATGCCTCCTGGCATCTCCTAGGGCGACACACTAGGAAACAGGCAAAATGAAAGGTAAAAACAAACCCACAAAACAAATGACAAAATGAAATATACAAAACTGAAAGTAGGCTGGCATGGAAAACATATACAGAGCACTAGCATGCATGGGAACAGCGCAGCGAGTGCACACAGGATCAGGAACAGCGCAGAGAGCACACAGAGGATCAGGAACAGGAGAGCGCGCTTGGAAACAGGAACAGACAGGAGAGCGAAAGACTGAAACTGAAGGTAGAAACTGAAGAATGAGAATGATCGAAACTAGGAAAAAGCCAGAGAATGCAAGAGGGAAAGTAATTAAAGCAAAAAGGACAACATCGTATAGAAACTGGAATAGTATTGGGGCATAGACAACAGATGCAAGGGAGGCTGATCAGAACAGAGAGGGGCACGGAGATGGATAGGAACAAAGACAAAAACAGTAAAAGTGAATGTTACTGGGACCAATGGTAGAAGAGAACCAAGTTCGACAAAACAAACAGGATAAGAAATAAACTGGAGCGGGGACAAACCAACTAATGACTCGAACTGAAACACACTAGCACTAAGACTAACAGGAAGGAAGACAGAAACAGAGCTGGAATGGAACGGGAACAAATTGGGAAGGGCTAGAGACCATAACAGTGATAGGAACCACAGAGGACCGAGGCAGAAATACATCTAGGAGTATAATGTACACAGTCCGCTAAGGTGCTGACGAGGCAGTAGGTGCCCGAAGGCGCTGAGGGGTCTGTGAAGGTGCCGAGGGGGACTCTGAACGCACTGGAGGCACCGGAGACAAAGACCTTGGGGACACTGGGGACACGGAAGACACTGGGGACTTGGAAGACACTGGGGACTTGGAAGATACTGACTGAGGCTCTGAAGGCACAGAGGGCTCTGAAGAAGGCACAGAGGGCTCTGAAGAAGACACAGAGGGCTCTGAAGAAGACACAGAGGGCTCTGAAGAAGACACAGAGGGCTCTGAAGAAGACGGAGTCACGGTGCAGGGTAGCCTCAAACGTCTCGACAGGGTCACTGTAATATTTCGCACCAACATAAACCTCAGGAGGACTGGACACACTCAATCTCTTAGCCTTTACTTGGTAGTGCTCCTCCACCATTTCATCGGTGAAGGCCTCGAGAAGTTGGTCCAGTAAATAATGTACGTCAGTGCAGAGATGTGGATTCAAGTCTCAGACGGCTGACACTGCACACAACAGTAGCATGAACACAAAACCACACTTAGAGCGATCAGTGAGAAAATCATGCAGGTGTGCAATAATATACGCTTCTGTAACACATTAAAGTTGTCCAGATCCATGGATGCAGTGATCACGCTTTAATAAAAGAAACAAATGTACACAGTCTTGCGATATATACATTTTTAAATAGAACACGAAACCGAAAGTACATCATCCGTATCTACGAACAGACTACCTCTTAGGCTTTGTACATATTACTCCATGACATAAGCATAATAGAGTAAACTCAACAATAACTTGCGCGTCGCTTTAAATATTGCGTCATCATCCTGGCAACCAAATCTAGTACGACGATGCTAAACGAGGAGGAGGGGCTTAGTCTGATTTCTTACATTCTATATTTCACCCAATTTAGTTTAACAAAATTTTTGCTACATCATCCGCAAATTGACTAAGTGCATAAAATTTCAAATCAAAACAAAGTGTGATAATCAGTCCAAGAATTTTATGTAAGTAAAGACAAACTAGCATTAACATTGTTAACATTTGATATTACACAATTTGTAAAAAGAAAATTGAAATAAAAAAATAAGGTTGGACTGCTAACCAGAAGGGACGGCGCAACAGTGTAGTGGTTAGCACGGTTGCCTCACAACAAGAAGGTCCTGGGTTCGAGTCCCTGTGTAAGGTTCTAGGACTCAACTGTCCAGTTGGACAGAGAAAATGATGAAAATGAGAAACATGACTGCAGTGTAGACATGTATCCCGTAGGGGGAGGAATGGTTTCTGAAAGAACACTAACAGCACAAAACTTCATGGTTTAGTTGAGTATTTTAATTGAAAGTTTACTTACAGTAAGTAAAGTTTAAATATTAAAAATCTAAATCTTTCTACAAATTACATGAATCTTATATTATAAAAATTCTAAAGTTTTATTTATTTATCTTATGATCATTTATAAGTGTTATATTTGCATAAGTTATAATTTACGTGCTCCAAACTGTATGACAGTTAAACATAGATAAACAGATTGATAGTGTTACGACCTCACCCATCTAGGTTGAGAGGTCGTGACAAGAAAATAACAATAAATTACAAGAATGTGCAAGTTACACATTTATTTCTATAACTTAGAAAAGAAGCTTCAGTCTTCGGAGGTGGATCAAGGCCAAAATAACAAACAAAAATTAAGACTAACTAAGAAGGAAACCCTGCTAAATTACCTATCAAAGAAATAACACTATGAAAGAAAATACACACGTCCTTCCCCATCTCCCTAACTGACCAAAACCAGGAGAAAAGCTAATCAAACAAAAAGGCAATCCCCAACCTACTCGCTTCAAAAACTGACAATACAAAAACTACCAACAAAATCTATTTACAAACCGTGAAGGTAGATGTGACAAATATCATAGAAAGGAAATGAAAGCTATTTACAAACCATGATGGTGAAGGTGGCATAAAATTAAGAATGTGACACAACGCTTAAACAAAACACACACCCAACTTCAAATAACCACCACCAAAGCTATTCACAACACAATATTTCACACAGATTTTAAGCCAAAGATTCAAGAGACAACTGACAACTGACAACTGACAACTGACAACACCGGAGCTTAGCCACACACTCAACAGAAGCTCCCTGACTCTGTGCTGCTTGTCCTTATTTAAGGCTTCTCCAGGCCACGCAATCACCTGCAGCTGGTTTCAATTAAGCTCTGCTTAATGAGGACAGAGAGAGAGCGAACAGGACATAGCAAAAGAGAGAGACTGCACACAATGTCAAAAACATAGCATGCATGCACAACAAAGAACCCAAAATGATATACGTCTGAAGACGTAACTGGGTTCGAGTCCCTGTGTAAGGTTCTAGGACTCAACTGTCCAGTTGGACAAAGAAAATGAGAAACATGACTGCAGTGTAGACATGAATCCAGTAGGGGGAGGAATGGTTTCTGAAAGAACACTGTAACATTACACAACTTCATGATTTAGTTGAGTATTTTAATTGAAAGTTCACTTACAGTAGTAAAGTGTTAAAAGTAAAGTTTAAATATTAAAAATCTAAATCTTTTATACAAATCATTACATGAATCTTATATTATAAAAATTCACAAGTTTTATGTATTTATCTTATGATCATTTATAAGTGTTATATTTGCATAAGTTATCTTTATGTGCTCCAAACTGTATGACAGTTAGACATAGATAGATAGATAGATAGATAGATAGATAGATAGATAGATAGATAGATAGATAGATAGATAGATAGATAG
>JAOTRA010108094.1:0-10690 GCA_026260255.1 Pseudolaguvia tuberculata
TTTTGAGTTTTATTATATATTTTTGTACGTACCCTTAATAAAGGTGTGTTCTCTAATGTCTGACTCCTGGTGTTTCCTGTAATCCCGTAACAGATATTCAAATATTTTTATTTTATTCAGAAAAACAGGAGAATTAGTCTAGAGAAAGTCTCATCTTTCTGTGATTTACTGCAAACATGTTGCAAACTGACGGAATCTTCAAGTGCAAATGAAAAGCAAATGTATGAACAAGCGCTACATTGGGGTTTTTACGCCATCGGGTGGTTTGAGAAAAAAAAGTGATAACTTTTATTACATCACTTTATTTTTCAGTTAAAGTATTAGCGTGAAAATACAATATATGCTATTATCTTTATTATTATTATTATTATAGCTATCCTACCTTTCTGTTAATCAAGACATAGTAAAAATCTTTTGTGAATGAAATTTGTATTTTTGTTATAAAGGTTAATTTAAGGGGCATCTTAATTTAAAATGCATATACCAGGATAGAGACCCAAGTGAGCAAATGTTAAACCAGCAAATCAGGAGTAACCACAAAAATAATGGATAAAAAGGTCTGACGTTGCAAAGGAAGCAAGTCAGGACATTTGAGAATAAAAAAAATTGCAAAGATTCTTAAATCCTTATAAACACAAATGATAGAAGTGTTAGAATAGATTTTTTTTTTTTTTTATCTTTGGACATGATTTCGTGACGGGCAGGGTTTTGTGTAACCTCTACAAACAAAAACAAATTACAATGATAATATTTAAAGTCAAAATATAAAAACGACCAAAAATGTAATGTCACATGATGGCTCGCACTAAATACACAAATGTATAGGACTGAATGATTATTGGATAATTTTCTAAAAAAAAAAAAAAATAGATCCTAAAATGCAGACCTAGGTCTCCATGTTTCAAAATGTGTACTATTTAATATTATAACACAGAACATCCCAACTATTAGGTAGATTTAGGCTTTTCAATTTTGTTGTGTTTTTTTAGTGACTCTTGTGTATGTGTTCTTAGTCTCTGGCAGATATCAGACTTGATCAATGTATAGCCACATGGCAGCTGATGACCTGCTGGAAGAGTGAGCTAAGACTGAGAAGAGAACAGGTAATTCTCTCCAACACAACTTAGCATTTATTCTACGTGATAAAAGCACTTACGTGTGGTAAAGTGACATTTTACTCGACAAAGTACAGGAAAATTACATACATTCATTCATTCATTCATTCATCTTCTTAACCGCTAATTCGTCATCAAAGGGGTCTGCTGGAGCCTATTCCAACGCACATAGGGCAAGAGGCAGGGGTACATAAACAACCACTCACACACATTCACTCTTATGGCCAATTTAGAATCATCAATCAACCTAATGTACATGTTTTTTGGAGGGTGGGAGGAAACCGGAGGAAACCCAGAACATGCAAACTCCGCACAGAAAGATCCCGAACCCGGGAACCCTTTTTGTTGTGAGGCGAACGTGCTAACAACTGCGCTACCGTACCGCCCAACTTATTCCTAAATTTTATAGTGTAATATAGAAATAACAATATATTCAGGTGCCTTGTAAAAATGGATAGTATAATTGATATAATTACTACTACTAATAAAATAATACTGCCTTTTGAACTGCTAGCAGTAAAATTTTGTTATGAAATATAAGATGTAATAATTAAATAATTTAATAATCATTCATTCATTCATTCATCTTCCCACTGTCTATTCTCAAATCCGGGGTCACAGGGGTCCGCTGCGCCCACCCCGGCACACATAGGGCGAGAGGCGGGGGTACACCCTGGACGGGTCGCCAGTCCATCTCAGAGCAACACATAGACAAACAACCATTCACACACACATTCACTCATATAGACAATTTACAATGACCAATCCACCTAATCTGCATGTTTTTGGACTGTAAGAGGAAACCGGAGCACCCGGAGGAAACCCACGCAAGCGCGGTGAGAACATGCAAACTCCACACAGAAAGATCCCGGCCCGGGATTCAAACCCTGGACCTTCTTGTTGTGAGGCGACTGTGCTATCCACTACTCCACCTCGCCGCCCATAATTTAATATGTGTCTCATAATACATTAATGCTACATTTGCAACATTCTAGAAATGCTGTTATTTTTAAATAAAACAAATGCTATAAATGTATGTGCATATAAATGATATAACACTATATAATAATAATAATCATTAACCATGTGTTTTATTTGCCATTTACTATTTTATAGTATTTGATTTATATATATATATATATGATTTATATATTTGATACTATTCTGTATACATTATTCTAAAGTATCACCCCCAAAGTCTATTAATTAAATCGATTTATAAACTGTCACATTAATAGCAGGCCCTAGTCAAATATCAGTGTAATAACACAGTGCAACTTGTAGTTTTAACTTTAATTGGTATTCAGACCCAACAAATTAAATAAAATACTATTTGACTGCCTTCTGCTCATTCATTTAAGTCTTCTCCTAATTCCTCTTACTAACCTTTGCCCTGGGCTGACCATGAATAGGGAAGAGTCCCAAGCTGTGTCGTAAATCTGGAGAAAATGTTTGTACAGAGTGTGCCAGGCTTTTGTGTCCCAGTCTGCAGCTTTAAGCCATTTGACCTCATGTTTTGGCCTGTTGGAATGAAGCCTAGTGGAATGAGGATAGTAGTGGTATTTTAATTGTTGTGTCACTAAGCAAATTTCATTTAATCTAATGAACTGAAAATATATTTATTCTAAGTCAAAATCTAATTATTTTCAAACATTTTTGTTTTAATTGCTGCTTTTCACAGGACCCTATCCCAAGACTTTCACATGAGTATAGAGAGACAATTTCTGCTGATATGCAGAAAGAATTAAACAAATTCCTGGACATCACTGATGTTGAGCTTTTCACTCTGGAACTTCATGAAATCTTATTGTTGAAGACAGACAATAACTTGGAGAACAGATATGATCCTAAATGGAAGTAAGTATTCTTATTTTCTACTTGTCATCAGATCCTTTTTTCATGTTTTGCCTTTAGCATAAAAACTTTATTTGGTTATAAACATTTCTGTCTATGTTCTTCTTATGGAGTGGACAGATTTTGTAACACATCCAATAAAAAGTAGCATCATTCGATTTTTATTGCCAAAGTGTGCCACTGAATTTTATACTTTTCTTTCACAAATTCATCACAAAGAGTAAAGTTTCTTTAAGCTTTTGTTCCTGTTGGGGGTGCTTTAAATCATGGTGAAGCCACCTTGCACTCCCCTGGGGATCAGGAACCTTTTGACTGCACAGGGCCATGCTTTGACCCCTTCAGGATTCCATCTGTCGTTTTAGGCCTCCCTGAGACACTTCCTAAATAAGCAGCTGGTCAGGCAGAAAAAAGGGAATGCGTGTGCCATGAACAATGAATGACAATGCTCACTGTTGCTCCCCCAATTTTGTCCTTTTTTTCCAGCATTCAAAACACTCTGGAGTCACACTTGGAAGAAAAAGAAGCGCCTGTCTTGCCTGGGCTAGACAATCTTTCAGCAAAGATCTGTCTGAGCAAAGGTGCAGAGGTCTGGAGGCTTGCCGTACACTTTAAGCAATGAATGTGTCTCTCTAACCCTAAACCCTAATGGTTTTTTGTTTCTTCTCTCTTTACTCACTGACTTGTTGTAAAAGTTGTGCATTTATGTTGGAATAATGATATGAAGTCAGAACTACAGTTATAGTTACAGTTTGGCATTTGGCAGATCCAGAGAGACTTACATTTGGTCTCTTTTTTACACCATGTGGGTTAAGGGCCTTGCTCAAGGCCCCAGAGTGGTTGCTTGGTCTGGTCTTTCTGGTATTAGTCCAACAATTTAACCACTAGGCTACCACTTCCCTATGCTACCACTAAACATTAAACCACAGAAACACAGAAATATTGCGACAAAGTGAACCATATAGAAATCTCATTTCGCAGTTTTATCCCAATTGTCTGTTTAATTACCTACAGTTAATGATTTTAATTTGTAGATGTCAAAGCCAAATATTGCAGACTTTATTGTAAATTTAACGCATATCTTTCTATTGACATCTTCTTTATATTTAATCAGATTAGTTCTTAGATTAATTTAATTAATTTCATTCCAAAGATTGATATTTTTCTCTTTTTGCATCTAAACTATGTACCTCTGTCTCGTCAATAAAGATTGCTGCCCTAGTGTGTGGTGTTCATTCATTCATTCATTCATCTTCGTACCTGCTTATTCCCTAATTTGGGGTCACAGGGGTCTGTAAGAGGCAGGGGTACATCCTGGATGGGCCACCAGTCCATCCCAGGGCAACATGTAGACAAACAAAATGTGTCGTGTTATTAAATTTATTTAATTAAATTGTTTATTAGAAAACTATATTTTGCTAATTCTTAAGGTTTTTGCAACAGCAATGAATTAATCAAATATTGTACATCAAACATTAAATAAAACTATTATAATTATTATTAATTCATTCATCATCCAACACGCTTATTCCCTAATTCGGGGGCCACTGGGGTTTGCTAGAGCCTATCCCTGCGCACAGTGCAAGAGGCAGGGGTACACCCTATACGGGTCGCCAGTCCACTGTAGGGCCACACATAGACAAACAACCACTCACACAAACATCTACTTCTGTGGGCAATTTAGAATAACGAATCAACCGAATGTACATGTTTTTGGACTATAGGAAGAAACCTTAGGTCGCGGAGGAAACCCACGCAAGCATGCAACATGCAAAATCCGCACAGAAAGATTCCCTTCCCGTGAATCAAACACGGGACCTTCTTGTTATTATTATTATTATTATTATTATTATTATTATTATTATTATTATTATTTACTGCAACAATTCACCACAACATCTCTGGGCTTCAACCAAACATTGCTTTAGTCGTTTTTTTCCCTATCTCAGCTAATCAAATCCACCAATCAGACCGTCAAGTAAATCTCCGACCATCCGACCAACTACCAATAGGACACCCATAGAGGTGGGACTATTAATCGTTTACCGTTGAAGCTCCGCCCTCTCCCGTTTGTGATTGGCTAAATTTGGACTTTTGATAGGGTCGTTGCTAAGAGATGGTAATTCGCTGTGTTTATTGTTGGATACAAAAACTGTTTCTCCACAGTGGAAGTGTGTTGTCGGAGTCCGGAAACTGACTATCGGGAATATACAACTAAAGCGTTAAATTATTTCACCGTAGAATCAGTGGATGTGGCCTTTTTAAGGTGAGTAGGAGGTGAGTGATTATTGATTTTAACTCGCTGCCTTTATTGTTTTTATGCCACAAGTCAAGATATATATATATTTTTTTTAATGAAACAAAGCAACCAAGAATACACTGCACATTCACAGACAATTTCAATGTAAAATGTAAAAAAATAAAAAAACATGGACATGCACTGATTTTAATGCATTAGAGAACCACTTACGTCATCTCATATTATTACGTCATCTGATAATATTATACTTTAAACACGTTTATTCAGTTTCTGCAGAATATATGGATTAAAGTACAAATGAATGACTGCTAATTGCTAATATTAGTTAGGAATGCTTATTAGTTATATTAGTTAGACTGCGTTTGTTTTCTAGGAAATAATCGTGGAAATAAAAAAAGATTCCAAAAAGATGCTTTTGTAAGCGATAACTCGTTTGAGAGAGTATAAAAGATTTAGTTTATAAATTTTTTTTAAGGAATTAAGTCTAACCATACATTTGGATTCACTACATAATGTCTTGTATTCCTACTGAGGTAAGAGTTAGGAGTTGACTATATTTTCATTTCCACCAAATAACAATCCCATCACCTGTAGAACCTCTTGACGTTGTCTTGGATACCACGTTGATCCTACCCTTAAGACGCATGCGCATTTCTTTTAAGTCATTTTGCCTCAAAAAACAGCCCAGTGACATTGAGCAAATCAATATTAGAAAGGAGTTCATTAGAGGGAACCCACAATTGCTCAGTTGTCCCTACCTCAGTCATGCAACCACTGTGGGCAAGGATGCCAAATGTAAGTCGCTCTGGATAAGAGCGTCGGCCAAATGCCAAACTGTAACTGTAACTGTTTATGGATATGGTGAGGGAAGATATGCAGGTAGTTGGGGTGAAGGAGGCAGCTGTAGAGGACAGGGTAGTGTGGAGAAAAGCGATCCGCTGCGGCGACCCTTAACGGTAGCAGCTGAAAGGAGGAGGAGAAGAAGAATAAGAAGAATGCAATACCTACATAGAATCCTAACCATAGTACCCCAAAACAAACGTGCTTCCCTTTTACCGAGAGGATCATCCAGACGTATCAACAGTTCCATAATGTCAGATGTTCCTTATTATAAAAAACAAGTATCACTGATAATCTTTAAATCTAAGTCAATTTTATTTTAAGAGTAAGTATCTAAAACTAGCATAAATGTTGAGGAGGGAGGAAATCGGAGTACCCTGTGGAAACCCATGCAAGCGCAGGGAGAACATGCAAACATGCAAACCCCTGGCCTGGGAATTGAACCCGGGACCTTCTTGTTGTGAGACAACCGTACTAACCACTACATCACTGCACCGCCATTAGTGGAAACTTGAATCTTTCAATTAGCTGTCCAACATCTTAATTACTGTGCAACCCCACTATTTTTTTGTATTTAGTGCCCATATGAACTATATTGCCAAAAATTTGTCACCTGACCATCAGATTCATATGTGGTTCCTCTCCAAATAGTTGCTACAAATATAGAAGCCCACAGTCGTCTAGAATTTTTACCTGAAATTAGCTGACATGTAGTGGAAAATTTTATAATTAAAGAAAAATTCTAAAATAGAATAGCAGACCACAATCGAACAGCAAAATGAGTAAATCTGGAACAATATGTTTAAAAACACATAATTCTTATGACCATGTGACCACAAACTAGCCTTACAATATAAGTAATGGATTTACAAAAAAATTATACAATTTAAATCTGGTAGTTTAGAAAGTTGTGTATAGAAAAAAACATTGTGAACTAACTGAATAAATTTCAGTGATTCATGAGTTATAAGGTTTAACAAAACTGTAACCAAAGAATCACGTCGCAGTGGTTAGTATGGCCACCTCACCGTAAGAAGGTCTCAGGTTTGATTCTCGGTCTTTCTGTGCGGAGTTTCTGTGCATGTTCTTCCTATGCTTGCGTACATTTTCTCTGTGTACTACGGTTTCCTCCCGCAGACCAAATACATGTACATTAGGTTGATTTTAGTGATTCTAAATTGTCAATAGGAGTGAATGTTCTCTAAATTAGGGAATAATTGGGTTAGAAGATAACCAAAGAATTTTAGTTCCTTTTAATGACCATTTTAAATCCATTTCTATACCCAGATCCAAAATTTCTGATGTATTCCATATTCACTTGTAGGTCTGTCACTAAATAAGACATTATTTCATTGAATCTTAGGATAAAAAATAATGCACACTACTCGCAGTCCTACATCCATACAGTCTGGACCGGCTGGCGATTCGCACGATCTGAGCTTGAGAGGATCGCAACTTTCTATGGGCCGCAGACCCAGCAGTGCTTCTTCGGGAAAACACTTCTCCCGCTCTATATCCGTGTCTGTAGCCAGTGACGGACGTGGCAAACGCAACACTACGGTGAGTCTGGACCTTTTCAAATATCTTATCCGCTTGTTCTTACCATTAATGTGTAAGAAGTACAATCTGTAAATTACAATTACTAAACTTTTTGGATTTTTACACCAATAAAATCTTTGGGTATAAAATCGAGATGTATAAGCTGTTTTTATACGCAGGGTTCAGAAAACTTAAAACATTTAACGAATCATTTTTAATTGTATGTAATACTAAATAAACTTTAATGATTTTTACTCATAGGCTGTAGTAATGTACCAACTTCCAAAAAAATATTTTATTCTACCAATTGACACAAATGTCTTTGAAATGAAATGAAGAGGAAAAGCTGTTCCTTTACTGCCACTACTGTCAGAGCTACTGTTGTTTAAGAAATTACAAAACCCACTTAACAAATTAAAATGAAATCCATAACAGCTCTGTAGTGTAAATAATTGTTAAGAACCAAGATGTATTAAACTAAACATGCATGCATGTGACATACCACATGGTAGGCATACTATCCACTAGTACTATCAGCAGTAGTGAAGACGCATTATGACGCTGTAATGACTCTCTGATTAAAAGACTGTATTTTCCTGTTGTTGGTAGGTTGATGGTGGGTTTGGAAGTTCCAGAGCCATTAAAAATCTGCGACGATCAAACAGCACTACACAAGTGACTGTGCAGGCCAACTCCAAACCCAGGTACGAACATCACTCTCAATCTGGCTTATTGTAAAAGTCTTAAAGTGTGCTTAGAAGCATTTTGAGGTGGAAGTGGATTCCAAACTACCCCAAAATGTTCCAAGTGAAATATCTGGCACCCGGCACTGCTCACTCAGTACAACGGTTTCACTTGTTGAGTTGTCCATACAAACGCTATACTTTGAGTGTGGATTGTATAGATTGCTGTCAGTGATGTGAAGGATCGTAGTGGTGCCTCAGCATGTTGTCTGGCCGTGGTGTATATGCTTCAGGCATCATTATGCTTGGGCAATCGGTCCTCAACTTTGGGTTGTACTACACGGAGGCGCAACAGCTGGGGTTTAGAGGATTTATCTTTTTTCTTCAGACAAAGGCTATTGTGAGCTGACTGCTGCTGCAACAATATGAAGGAGGGTAATGGGTGCAGCTTTGTTCTAAACAGGGAGGGGGTAAGTGGGAACCCTCGTGGGTTTGTTTCGAATGAGGCTTTCGTGAAAGGAGAAGTGTGCACACTCCGGGAGCTCATTGTATGGCAGCTGCCACCACCCTCCCCTCAGTCTGCCTGTTTATCCTATAGAGAGGTAGAATAAAGAACGACCGTACGCATTTCCCTCATTGCTCTGCTCATCTACATCTGTCATTCCATGACCTTTCTGAGTCGTGATGGAATGTGTGTAAATTCAGTGTTGCATTTATTTCCATTCAGCCAGCTGGTGTTGTGCATGTAAGGCCATGGTTGGGAGTCAAGATGAGCAGCATCTGCCCATGTTGCCTGTTCTGGGTAGTCAAAGGCATTTAAATGTCTGGAGAGGGGTGATAAACATATGGTAGTACGTGTTGTCTGGTTGGTGAAGGCATCTGTGTCATTTAATGGCTGCTCTCTCGTTCTCTTGTTGCATTCCTAAGCAAAGGCGTAATGCAGCTGTCCTCACAAAGCTGTCACCACAAAAAGCACTTTTTTTTTTGTTTGAAACTGGTTCATCTGATATGGTTAGCCATGTTCAGGATGGCTTTGTGTTTTGTTAAAACAGTCCTATGGGTATATCACTCATCATGCCTTTTTTCTCGAATGTGTTAAGATATACCAGTGATGTTCGGCTTCAATGGGGATTTTAAATGAGACTTTAGTATTAAATATTATTTGGAAAAAAGAGCAGATTGATAAAACAACACTTCTTGAATCTAAAAAAACAAAAAAAGGTTTGTTTCTTCCGGTCTTGGGATACACCATCATTAGAATAGGCACCATGATTCAATTCAGTATGAATCCTAATTTAATCATTTATTATATATATTGTCACCTTATTTTTTTTTTTAACTTATTCACACTTTCTGCCTCTCTCTTTCTCTCTATTAGCGAGAATGATTCAGAGGATTTCTTGGCTCTGATTGACAGTAGCACTGATGGCCGCAAGAAACTAGCCAGCTTCTCCAAGACCTCCCTCGACCACACAACATGGAACATTTTGGTACTGCTATACCTATGGTTCTGTTGCTCTTTTAGTTTGAAGTTACATTTTGCATTACGTACACGGCTGTGCAGTGTATTTATCGTCAGTGTATAAACAAAGACATAGAAACTTGTAGTTAAATCTTTGACAAAAAAAATTACAATTCATACATTTCAGTGTAATACACAATAAAAGTGCAAACATAACTTTAGGGTTTATGTAGAGCGGTGCTATGTAAACTATTAAAAATGACCAGAACTGTCTTACAAGGTAACCTGAGATGAGGCCCTAAATCCATATCTGTCTGTCTTTTTGTTATCAAAATAAAATGAATTTTGTGTCTATTCATGTTTAAGGATGACCAGCCACGAGCATTCCCGTTGCCCTCTAGTTCCCACAGCACCGGCAGTATGGATTCGACTACCGGTCTAAAGAAAAGAGATTCCTGCATCTCTGTGGCTGATAACTTTACTGCCAACAACAGGTCGGTTAACATTTATTTGTTTACTATCCAAGCCATGAAACTGTCTTAACGGTAGACATTAGAACGAATCAAACACTTGGGATGTGCTATCATAAAATAAATGATTAAGGACAGAACTGAAACCAACTTATATTTAATTTCTTGCACTGTCTGCTGACTTTTAAAGTTATCTGATACAAAAGTATAGTTTCATTTTATGATGAAATATGGGGTCTGTTATTACTTTAGAAATCTTTTTTTCCTTTTCAATATCACCAGGAATTAAGATTTTTATCCTAAAGACTTGAGAGTACTAAAAAAAAAACTAATGAACCTTAAAACGCTCTGAAACTATAAACTTTTTTGTCCTTTGGCTGCTCCATTTGGGGGTGCCACAGCGGATCCGTGATCCGCACATTCGACTTGGCGGGGTTTTACGCTGGATGCCCTTCCTAACGCAACCCTCC
>JAOTRA010108114.1:0-10689 GCA_026260255.1 Pseudolaguvia tuberculata
GATGCCCTTCCTAACGCAACCCTCCCCATTTATCCGGGCTTGTGACCGGCACTAAGAATGCACTGGCTTGTGCAACCATAATGGCTGGGTTAGTTAAATAAACAGTCCAGACAGGTAAATCCAAATCACAAAGCTAAACTCGTAAACATAGAAACAGGCATGAGGTCAGAAACAGGAACACTTTCAGGAACATCAGACAATGCTTGGTAAAGTTGTACAGACAAACAATACTTTGTGGCGCATTCTAGCAAACCGCTAACTTAGATATAGTGCCTTTACCGTTGACACGGAATAGGAAACAGTTAATCAGTATTTGGGAGAACTACATCCGTTACACTCAGTTTATCAGAGCAAAAAAACCTTAAACATATGATTCATATAAAAGTAACATAAAAATTGACCCCTTACGCATTTTGCTAAAATTATTTTGATTAACTTTTTACATTTTAATTTAACCTTAATTGGCTTGATATACCAATTCGGCCCCAGGTTTTATTCCTGAACAAGGGAGTTTGCATGTTCTCCAAACACTTGCATGGGCACCCCGGTTTTCTTCCACAATCCAAAAAGCATTCACAGAACATGCAAACTCTGCACAGGATTTGAACCTGGGATTTTCTTGCTGTGAGGTGACTGTATTTTCTAGAATTCCTGGTAAAGCAACATATATAATATTGGCTTTAGCAAAATTATGGTATCGTACCATTTAAAATATAAAATATTCCTGTAGTTTCCGACTACCTGTATACCGGCATACTTTCTTCATAATCATTTCCCACATTCCCACACCTGAAAATGACTTCATCTGACATTACAAATTCTTTTTCTTCCTCTTTCGGCTGCTCCCGTTAGGGGTCGCCACAGCTGATCGCTCTTCTCCACACTACCCTGTCCTCTACATCTGCCTCTTTCACCCCAACTACTTGCATATCCTCCCTCACCACATCCATAAACCTCCTCGTTGGTCTTCCTCTTATCCTCCTGCACCTCCATCCTCAGCATTCGTGTACCAATATACTACATGTCCCTCCTCTGCACATCTCCAAACCATCTTAACCTAGCCTCCCTCATCTTGTCTCCAAAACATCCTACCCGCTATTAAGACCAATGTGCATTTGAACAGGAATAAAGAACAGTGGTAGTGCAGACCGTAGTGCAATAATCAGAGGGTGCAAATGATGCAATAGTGCAGTCTATTGTTACAGACTCCTGTCAGCTGTTGAAGAGTCTGATAGCAGATGGATAGAAAAAGTTCCTCAGTCTGGTAGTCTTGCACATAGCACTCCTGTACCTCCTGCCAGAGGGGAGAAGTGTGAACAGTCCATGTTGTGGGTGTGAGGTGTCTTATATGATAGAGGCAGCTCTCCTATGGACTCTGTGTTAGTAGAAGGTTGTTACACTGTTTGTGATTGTATCTGTATCAGTTGTGAAATGTTCTAGGTTATAACTTTAATCACCGATTGTACGTCGCTCTGGACAAGAGCGTCTGCTAAATGTCTAACTGTAACTGTAGATGCTCTTCACCACTCTCTGCAGGCGTTTGTGGTCCATTACGTTGGAGCTGCCGTACCACACAGTGATGCAGTTGGTCAGGATGGACTCAATAACGCAGCTGTAGAAGTTGCTGAGGATTTTTGGTGACATTCAAAACCTCCTCAGCCTCCTCAGGAAGTACAGCCGTTGCTGAGCTTTCTTCACCAACTGTGTGGTGTTAACTGTCCATGTGAGGTCCTGGCTGATGTGGACCCCAGATATATAACCCTGAAAGTTGCCTTGTCCCCGCCAGTAATGTGTCTTATCACAGCGGTGTTGTCTGCAAACTTCAGTATGATGTTGTCCTTGTGAGGCCTTGCAGTCTCTGTGGGTGAACATGGTGTAGAGGATGGGACTGAAGACACAGCCCTGTGGTGTGCCGATGTTTGTAATTATGCTGGCTGACTTCTTGGACCCTATTCTGACAGACTGAGGCCAGCCAGTCAGAAAGTCCAAAAGCCAGTCACAGAGGATGGGGGTGTAAACCGAGAGAAAACAGTTTGTTTGTGAGGAATAACTTTATTAAATGCATAACTGAAATCAATAAAGAGCATCCTGATGTAGGAGTCTTTGTTCTCCAGGTGTGAGAGTGAAACATGCAATAACGTCTGAAGTAGACCTGTTGGACCGGTACACGTACTGCAGTGGGTTAAGTGTGTCCGGGATGCTGTTCTGAATGTGGGTCAACACCACTCTCTCAAAGCACTTCTTAATGATTGAAGTGAGGGCTCTATTGCTATACAGGCATGTGGTGGGGGGGGGCTTTTCTTGGGGATGGGGATGATGGTCGTGGTCTTGAAGCAGTGGGGGACAGTTATCTGACTGAGGGAGAGGTTGAATATGGAGATGAGAATGTCAACTCATTAGCACATGCTCCTAGGGCTCGTCCAGGAATATTATCAGGACCTGCAGCCTTGCATATATCTGTGAGCCTTCTCTCTGTGTGAGGAGTGAGGCTCTCAAAACGTGTGTAGAAGGTGTTGAGATCATCTGGTAAGCTGTCTGTTGTGCTAATTGTACTGAAGTTGTTCCTGTAATCTGTGATGTGCTGCAAGCCTTGCCACATGCGCCTGGAGTCATCAGTGGAATAGAAGCCATCCAGCTTCTCTCTGTACTGCCTTTTAGCTGATGTAATGGCCTTTCTAAATCCATACTTCACAGCTTTATACTCGCTCTCATTGTTAGATGCAAATGCCTTGGAGTGAGCACGCAGCATGTGTCGTACCTGACTGTTTAACCAGGACTTCTGATTGGGGAACCTCCTGACTTGAATGGTGGGCACAATATTATCCACACATGTGCTGATGTACCCAGTCACATAGTCAGCATATTTCTGTACACTGACCGAGGAATCCTCCTGAGTGGCTGCTGCTTTAAACACATCCCAGTCTGTAGTTGTTAAACAGTCCTACAGTGTACTTTCAATCTCAGATCTTCTCTGTGCCCTTTATGTTGGTGTAAACATAATCCAATGTGTTTTTATCACGGGTGGGAATGTCTACATTCTGGTGGTATTTGGGAAATACAGTCCGTAAATTGCACTGATTAAAGTTGCCTGCAGCAATAAAAACAGCATCAGGGTGAGCTGTCTTTAGCACGCTGATGACAACATAGAGTTTGCCGAGTGCCGCTGCAGACCAAAGACACAGCGGTAAACTTCCTGGTAAGTAACTTCCTTGTGTTGGCACTTAAGTATTAAAAACTCTACATCAGGCAACAGTGTTTATAAACAGTCTGTACATCTTCTCACCAAGAGTTGTTGATAAACACACACATCTCCCCTTTTTGCCTTACCGGAGGCTGCTGTCCAGTCTCTTTTGTGAATGAAATGTGTTTGTTGCTGAAGGGTGTAATCCGAGACGTTTTCTAAAAGTTTTGCCTGGCCAACTGGTACAAATCCTTTTCTCCCTCATTAGTGTCCAACTTCTCATACAGCTCCTCATATGCCTTTTCCTTAGCTTTGCCACCTCCCTCTTCACCTGCTGCCTCATCTCCTTATACTCCTGCCTACTTTTCTCATCTCTCTGCCGATCCAAATTCTGTTTCGCCAACCTCTTTTTCCTTATACTTTCCTGCACTTCCTCATTCTACCACCTCATTCTACCGTCTCTTTGTCTTCCTTTCCCTTTTCATATGTCACACAAACTACAATCCTAGCTTGCCTCCCTTATCAGTTCTGGAGTTGTTGCCCAATTATTCAACAAGTCTTCACCACCCCGAGACCCTGACTGACCTCCTCCCTAAATCTCACACTACAGTCTTCCTCCTTCAGCTTCCACTATCCTATTCTCTTTTCTGTTCTCTTGCTCTGTCTCTTCTTCCTAACCTCCAACCTATCGTACAGGCATATGCTGTTTAGCAACACTATCCCCATGAACCATGCACCCCCCCCCCACTGAGTTTAACAGCCATAGATGGGCGTGAGATTGACACGGCCATTTGCAGGAAAACCTCTCCTCTTCGGCTCACAGTGGACACTAGCAACCACGAAACCATTATTTTTTATTTAACACATGCTCCTATAACTCCCCTCATATTGGGTTTCCCGTGGTTGGCCAAACATGACCCAATCATTTCGTGGGGCCGCGGAAAGATCTTACAGTGGTCTATAGGCTGCAGCCAGCATTGTTTTGCAAAGTCTTCGGGGGTGAGTGCTGCATCCTATGTTACCTTGTCTACATGTCCAAGCAACGTTCCTTCCTGCTACCGGGAGCTGTCTGAAGTGTTTAGCAAGGAGAAAGCGGCTAAACTGCCCCCTCATCGAGAGGTGGACTGTGCTATCCAGCTCCTTGATCAGGCTATGCCTCCCAAGAGCCAGGTCTACCCTCTGTCCCGACCTGAGCTGGATACCTTGGACAACTATATCGCTGAAGCACTATCTGTGGGGCACATCCGACCATCCACCTCTCAGCCAGGGCAGGATTTTTTTTCATTACCAAAAAAGATGGCAGCCTTCGGCCATGCATTGACAACCGGGGTCTCAACAGTATCACTATAAAGAACCACTACCCGTTGCCGCTAGTGCCCTCAGCTCTTGAGCAACTGAAGGATACTAGGATCTTCATGAAGCTGGATTTAAGGAGCGCGTATAACTTGGTGCGAATTCAAGAGGGAGATGAGTGGAAGACTGCCTTCGTTACCCCTAAGGGGCCCTACGAATACTTAGTGATGCCGTATGGGCTGTGTAATGCGCCTGCAGTCTTCTAATCATTCATTAATGATGTACTTCGTGATTTCCTTAATGTATGTGCCATAGTATACATTGATGATATTTTGATTTATTCGCAGGACGAAGAACAACATAAGGGGCATGTCAAGGCAGTATTACGCCGGCTGTTGGAGAATGACCTATATGTCAAAGCCGAAAAATGCAAATTTCACACCAGAGCGGTACAGTTTCTTGGTATATCGTCAATACTTCCGGTATCTCGATGGAGACTAGTAGGGTGGAGGCGGTACGAGACTGGCCCATACCTCGCTCAATTAAGGAGCTTCAGCAGGGTTTGCCAACTTCTATAGGCGTTTTATTCGCAACTATAGTCACACTGCCGCACCCCTAACTTCACTTCTAAAAGGGTCTCCTACAAAATTGGACTGAGGCTGCCTCCAAAGCATTCGACGTTCTCAAGCATAAATTTATGTCTGCGCCCATGCTCAAACACCCTGATCCTTCTATCCTGTTTGTGGTGGAGGTAGACACTAGTGACTGTGGAGTGGGAGCCATTTTGTCTCAGGTTCATGGCTCTCCCCCTAAGCTGCACCCATGCGCCTACTTTTCTCGGAAGCTCACGCCGGCGGAGAGCAATTATGATGTCGGCAACAAGGAGCTATTGGCCATAAAAGAGGCTTTGCTGGAATGGCGTCACTGGTTGGAGGACAGTGCGCAGCCGTTCACGGTGTTGACTGATCACAAGAACCTGGAATACATAAAGGGGACTCACCGTCTGAACGCGAGGCAAGCTCGTTGGGCACTGTTTTTTACCCGCTTTAATTTTGTTATTTCCTACAGGCCGGGGTCTAAGAATGGGAAAGCAGATGCCCTCTCAAGGAGGTACGACCTTGTCGTGCATGACAGCAACTCCAAACCAATACTTGACCCTAGGATCATCGTGGCTCCGGTGCTGTGGGACTTGGCTAAAGAGATTCAAGACGCCAATGAACAAAGTGCTCCGCCCCAAGGCGCCCCTCCTGGTAAGACCTATGTTCATGCTGACTTTAGGCAACGTCTAATTGCTTGGGCTCACATCTCTCTGAGTGCAGGACATCCTGGTGTTTGGAGAACTCTAGAATTGTTGCAGGACTGATACTGGTGGCCCCGCATGGGAGAGGAGGTGCACGCGTTCGTGGGATCCTGCGCGGTGTGCGCGCAAGCTAAGACACCCAGGCACCTTCCTGAGGGACATCTGCACCCCTTGCCGATTCCTCAACGTCCCTGGTCACACATTGCTATCGACTTCGTCACGGATCTGCCAGCCTCTGTTGGTCACACAACCGTGGTCGACCGATTTTCGAAATCCTGCCGGCTAATCCCTTTGCAAGGTATACCCTCAGCTACAGAGACTGCTAACCACCTATTCAACTATGTTTTTAGGATTTACGGACTGCCGGAGGATATTGTTTCCGACCAAGGCCCGAAGTTTTATGCAGGCGCTTGGACATCAATGTGAGCTTAACCTCAGGGTAGCACCCGCAGTCCAATGGTCAAGCAGAACGCCTGAACCAGGAGTTAGGCCGGTATCTGCGTTCCTACTGCTCGAGAGAGCAACACCACTGGAGTGAATTCTTGCCTTGGGCTGAATACGTGCAAAATTCCCTCCGCCACTCTGCCACCAAACTAACACCCTTCCAATGCGTTCTAGGGTACCAGCCTCCCCTATTCCCGTGGACCGGAGAGCCGTCGATGTGTACCATCAGTGGAGGACGTGGGCGTGGGAGGGGGCCCATGTACAGCTTGGAAGAGCCGTGAGTACCCAGAAGAGGCAATCTGATAAACGTCGGAAGCCTGCCCCCGCATACCTACCTGGTCAGAAAGTGTGGTTGTCCACGCAGCATCTTCGTCTCAAGCTTCCCAGTAAAAAGCTCAGCCCAAAATTCATTGGGCCTTACAGGATTATCAGCCAAGTTAATGAGGTATCATACAAATTACAATTGCCTGCACACATGCGTATCACATAAAGTATCCACCCTACTTTCCATGTTTCCCCTCCTCAAGCCCTACGTGCCAGGTAAAGGCCCCAACGTCTCTCAGCCTGAGATTCCTGCCCCCATCGAGTTAGAGGATGGATTGGCCTACTCGGTGCAGGAGATTCTTAACTCTAGAAGACGACATGGGGGTCTGCAGTATCTGGTGGACTGGGAGGGCTATGGTCCTGAGGAGCAGTCTTCCGACTGCGCGCTTCCGACATCCTCAACCCATCACTCCTGCAGGATTTCCACGCTTGTCACCCAGCCCTCCAAGGTCCGCGCCCGAGGGGGCGTCCCAGAAGACCACCAGGAGGCGTTCCTTAGGGGGGATACTGTAAGGACTGTGCCTTTGGAGGACTGCCTGCAGAGGGCGCCCTCGCCCGAATTCTAGAGTTCAATCCCGATGGCAGCCATTTTAGGCGTTGTCCGCCTATATAAGCAGGTGGCCTTCAAAGGCTCACTGCGAAGTATAGTTGCCATAGGCCTTGCTAAGCGTTTTTGTATACTCTGGATTTTTGTGACTTTTGGATTATTGACCTTGCTTTGTTTATTGACTACTCTTTGGATTACCCCTTTGGATTGTTTGCCTTCCTCTTTCCCCTTCCCAAATAAACTCCGGTTTCTACTTCATCATGGATTCTTCTTTGCCTACAGCTCGAACGTTACACCCCAATTTCTTTCAGGTTACATCTCCTTCACAAAATGTAGTCTACCTGTGTGCAATTTCTTCCACTCTTATACATCACCCTATGCTCTTGCTTCTTCTTAAAATATTTGTTCACCACTGGCATCTCCATCCTTTTAGCAAAATCTACCACCATCTGTCCTTCCACATTCCTCTCCTTAAGGCCATACCTACCCATCACCTCTGTTTCCTTTACCAACATGAACATTGAAGTCTGCCAATCATTCATGCCTAGCTACACTCTCCACCTCTCCTTCCTTTTTCCTCCATCTCACAAACTACTTGAGGCGCATAAGCACTGATGATATTTACCATTTTTCTTTCCATCTACACCATGATAAAACAGTTTAAATCCACCACTGTTCCTGGCCTTACTGCCGTACTAACCTGGTCTCCTGAACACATAACATATCGACATTTCTACGCTCCATCATGTCAGCTAACTCTCTCCCTTTACCAGTCATAGTACCAACATTTAAAGTACCCACCCTAACCTCCACTCTCCTACACTTCTCCTTCGCCTGCCGTTTCTGTAGACATCTTCCTCCTCTCTTTCTCCTCCTTTGGCCAAAATTAGCCCAATTTCCACTGGTACTCTGTTGGTTAACAGTACATGTGGCGGTCGTTGTTAACCCGGGCCTTGACCAATCTGGTATGAGATTCTTATTCGTGATCCGCACATTTGATTTGGTACAGTTTTACACTGGATGCCCTTCCGAACGCAACCCTCCCCATTTATCCGGGCTTGGGACCGGCACTAAGAATGCACTGGCTTGTGCAACCCTAATGGCTGGGTTACTGACATAAATAATAAAAATGACTGACATCATTTCACCTGCAGACGATTTATACAAACCTGATTCAATCTTCTTAGTTTATAAATTGCGATTTTACACTTTTATACTATAAACATACTATTATTTCTTTCTGATCAGAATTATGTTTTAAATTTCATTTTGACAGTACATTCTACAACCTTCAAACAACATTAATATAGTCACTAGAGGGCAGTATTCGACCGAATATTATTTACACGCATGCGCATATTTAACACAGTGAAAGAAGCAGGCTTGCACGCATTTTTAATAAACGTCAGTTCGTCCGCCGCACCTTTTTCTCTTACCAAAGACTATTTTATTTATGTTTGTTTGGTTGTTTGTTTGTTTGTTTGTTCATTTATTTATTTACACCACTGTGACCTCGAAGATAAATGAATGAAGTAAAATTACTGTTACTATAATGACATTTTATTGAAATACAACTTTTTTAATAGAAAGGATGGATGGTGTAAATATGGGCAGGGGTTAGTTTCAGATTCAGTATTTTACTTCCAGCTGGGCCGCCATCATCTACTATCTGTCTTGTTCATCTCCATCTTTTTTTCTTATGAGTTAGTGGTTGCTGCGTTTGTACTCCTGCCCGTCAATCAATCAGGGTGGGACCATGGTTAGCACCGTAATTGCCTCACAACAAGAAGGTCCCTGGTTTCGGTTCCTGGTTTCCGAGGATCTTTCTGTGCCGAATTTGCACGTTCTTCTCGCACATGTGTGGGTTTCCTTCGGGTACTCCTGTTTCCTCCCACAGGCTAAAAACATGCACATTAAGCTGATTGTTGATTCTAAATTGCCTACAGAAGTGAATGTGTGAGTGTGGTTTGTCTGTGTGTGGCCCTGCGATGGACTGGCAACCTGTCCAGGGTGTAACCCCGCCTCTCGACCTATCTGTGCTGGTATAGGATCCTGTGACCCAGAATTAGAGAACATGTGGGTAAGAAGATGAATAAATGAATTAAAAATCAATTCAAACATCAAGTAAAAGTAAAATAGAATCTAATTTGTTGCTTTCTACCACTTGTTAAATATATAATTAATGTACAATATATTACACATGGAAGTCAAATATATATCATTCATTCATCTTCTTGCCCGCTTATTCCAAAATTCGGAGTCACGGGGGTCTGCTGCGCCTATCCCAGCACACATAGGGCGAGAGGTGGGGGTACACCTTGGACGGGTTGCCAGTTCATCACAGGGCAACACATAGACAAACACATTCACTCCTATGGACAGTTTAGAACCACCAATCGACTTAATCTTCAAGTTTTTGGACTGTGGGACGAAACCGGAGTACCCGAAGGAAAACGCCGCAAGCGCGGGCAGAACATGCAAACTCCGCACAGAAATGTCCCTGACCCAGGAATCGAACCTGGAACCTTCTTCTTGTGAGGCGACTGTGCTAACCACCAAGCCACCTTATTGTCATGTGTACATACGAAATTGGAAATGAATTATCGTAACGTAATTTGTGGTACAATCTTATTTAATTAAATTTTTTCTTAAATTTAAGCTGCACAATGTATTGTTTTAGGTTGCTGATGACAGGCAACATGAACAAAACCTTTTTTTCAATATTGTGCAGTAAAAAATGTTATTATTTTTAATGTAAAGCATTGGAATAGTAATTTAGTTATGATAATGAGCTGTTTTAGATCAAATCCATTGACCAAATCTTATGCTTTGATAAAAATTCAGCATATCCCGTTTAATATCTAAGGGTTAATTAATAGTGTATAAAACACAGAGACGGCTGCGATAATGGACATGTTTTTAATATATTTGCACATCATTGGTGACCTTGGTTGACAGAGTATGTCTGTACCCAACTCTTACCCATCATACAAGATGTTCCTTTAAGCAAGTTCCAGTGTCCATGGTAACGAAGGCTGTGTGCTGACAGTAAACGCATTTGTGTGAGAGTATCAAGATGTGTCAGTGACATGGACACAGAATGGAAAAAGAAAAAAAGAAACTCTGGTTGGTGAAAATTTCTGATGATATAATTCATATTATTTAAAAATAATAAATGTTTTAGTCTATTTATCCTTCCCTACATCCGCATCAGTGTTCAAACATCAGCATGCTCATCAATGTCAACACTGGCTCCTGAAAACAGTGTTTGAACGTTTGTGGGAGGAAAACAGTTCTGTTAGCACATCTGTGATGAATGTAATTAAAATTGCACAGGACGTTACTGTTTGGCTTCCAACAATAGATTGGTCTTAGTCACATCATATGCTTATAGCTGTCATTAGTTTGTAAATGGTGCGAAGTATGGATGATTGTAGAGGCTCATGCACTGTAGGGGCAAAATGAAAGAGAATGAAAATGAGCAGAAAGATAGAAAGAAAGAAAAACTGCATCATTCTTAGTTCAATTTTATTTTAAAAAAATGGCTTATAAAAAGTATATATATATATATATATATATATATATATATATATATAAACT